>JAAXYW010000405.1:0-38920 GCA_036851895.1 Orthonychiurus folsomi | reverse complement strand
AGTCGGGTAGTTGAAAATTCAGTCGGACTCGGACTTGGACCGGTCGGGTATTTGAAATCGGTCATTTGCAGGAATGTCAAACTCGAATGTCCGCCGAGCCGTGAAATTCAAATTCCGCACGGTCAAATTCTATTTAACCTCGAGTTAGCAAACCCAGGATTAGCTAACCCGAAAAAAGTTGGCACAACGCGAAAAGTTGATCTCGGATTAAATTCGGGGGTTAGCTTTAATCTCGGGTTAGTTAACTCGAGATTAAGTCGAATTTAACTCTCGTTGGTACAATCAAGCATGAAAGTACCAAATCACCTTAACCAACTTACATTCTAATGTTTAAATTTTACATTTAGAAAGCGACTTCGCTTCAAACCAGGGTGCGATAGGCAATTAATCTGATTTTTCCTCATCATTCGGACATTCGCATGCTGCAGCCCAAAATCCAGACAAGGGCACAGCCATTCAAAGAAGCACACTTATCCTTTCCTTAGTTTGAAGTTTTGGTTTTAACAAATATTTGAATGCTAATTTGGCTCCTGCTTTTCTGCTAAAATTATATACTACTATTATTATTTCAGAAGAATAGTACACTGATATTTGCATGACATGTTTGAAAAAAATAATTAAAGAGTTCGACACAAAATCCGAAACAGCACCGGAGTTTATTTGTCAGCCTTGCAACAGTTAGCATGGGCGAGTCTTCGTTTTGACTGTGAGAAGTACAACATGACAATGGCTGGCGTATGACGTAATTATTAGTAAATTTAAAATTGAAGGATGTGATGAGGTGTTACGCACACCTAAATCCGCAGAGCTCGACGATCGGACAAAATATCCATCGAATATATTCATAAATTACTTGGATACATCCCGGTTCCGGCTCCAAGTAAGGAAATACGGGAAAATAGTCCGTGAACTGTGTCATAATGGCGATGACGTGAGATTGCATGTAAATTTGCGTTTCAGCAATAGCAGCCAGAACATTTTTCGACAACACAGCTGAGCCATAGTCATCAACCCGTTCACGGACTACACGATAGTCCACCGTCAATGCGACTAGCACAGATAACTTCAACAATTGGTGTAGGACACATTTCACGTAATGCAGGCAACCTAAAACGAGAAATGACAACATAAATTTGCAAATGACTGATGATGAATGCAATCAACAAAGATATAAACATTACTACATATGGATAGGCAATGCAACTTACCAGGAGCTCCGTGGGCGGCACGTCTCAAACTTCTAATGCTGAATACGGAAAAGGACACAATCCATTTGATGATGAGGTAAGAATGCCCCTCTTTTACAGTATTAAATCCCATGTATCCTTCGTGTGATTCATCTGCCGATCTCTCCATTTCCGTTTGACATTTGTTCTCGAGAATCCCACGTGTCGTAAGCTCCATTTCCAATATTGTTGACTTGCCCTCTTCTCGTGGACTGTAAAACAGTTAACATACTAGACACTAGATTTTGCACAGTTATGTAACAAATAATATCCATAACGACAAGATTTGTAGCATGATAATTTGAAATTAAACTGCAAAGTCAGCCTTCCAACTTTCCTTGTGAGAAATGAAATGTGTAAAAGTCAACTATTAGTCTGTCTCTTGGCAAATTCTCTGCACTGAAGGTAGGATTAATAAAAGTTTCGCTTTCCCCCAACATCCTCGCGCTTCACGTATTTGCTGTTTGTACTGGAGAACCTATAGGAGCCCGTCTATTATATTGCTATGGCATAGGAAACCACACCACTCATGCATTTTATTTGCAGCCCGGAAATCAAGGTTGAGTCCATAGCAGCTGAAGTGAAAGTGAAAAGTGAAAGATTTCCCAGTAGGGAAATGTAATTCTTTTGCGGGCTTCAATTCAATTCTTTATTAAGCTCAGCACCATAAGAATTAACTTCGAATTGGAGCGCATACAAAACAAGAGCTCAAATAAATCCAGGGTTTAGTCTAAGTTCTGCCAAATTGCACAAAATGTGCACATACTGAACTGATGACCACCTGGTGGTGGTACCACAACAGTGAAGACTTTCGTGGCACCTCAGTTGGTTCCCCTTACGAAATAAAGTTTCATTTCATTCATTAAACCTGGCACCCAATTTTGAAAACGTTTCATAAAAACTACGTAAAAATCGTACGCTGAAGTGAAAACGAGTCCTGCTCATAGCCTTCCGCAACTTAAAACAAGGCGCACTCATCAAAATTGGAGACTTGTGTCTTAAACTCCAGGGAAATAATATTAATATTTTGTAGCTCAAACAGAAAGTATTATTCAGTCCACATGCAAACTTCAAGCTATACATGCAATAGGTGCGTCTGGTTTAAATGCAGTAACAAATTAATGAATGCTTGTCCACGCTCATTTCTCCACCAACAATCTGACAGCGCACAACAGTAATTGGTTCTCGTTCACCTCCGCTACGCCCGCGCCCGTGCCTTGTTGTGATTATTGAATGATTGACGGGTGTGAATTTCACTTGACGAGCTGCTACAATTCAATGGAACCACTACTGCCCAAATCACATATTCTAATTCATTCAAATGAATTTCACCTTTGCGGCTGACGCGACGTCCACGTCAATGACAAAACTGTCATGACGGTTAAGTCATTGATCCCGGTGGGAATGCGGCTTAAATCTAAGACATTGTTTATGACATTAGCTAATGTGTTTGTAAACGAACGCGGGTCAGCTCAGCACCCAGCAGTCAGCATTATGTAATGTATATAGCAAACATTATACCTATGCCGATCGTCTCACAATATTAGCACAAGCCACAACGCAAACGCAGCGCAGTGGATTTTTTTATAGCCCAGCCCAATTCCCGACTTGTTTCCCATTAAATGACTAGTTCGCCCGTGTGCATACAGGAGTATAACTCCAAATTATTACACGCGTTTTCCTTGCATGGACTTCTGACTGGCATGATCCAGTCTAATGCGACATCCGCAAGTAACAACCAGGCAAGTACAATGCATATTACAAACTAATCAAGATTCATGAAATAGATAAATTTTTAGTTAATTGCACAAATAAACACACAAACACACAAAGTATTATATACATACAAGTAAATTGAATGTATTTCCAAGTCTTAAATGTCTTCCCCCCACTTCTAATTCACCTTGCATCATAAATTCATGTGACATAGATTGAGAATCTCCTTTGATTTAATTGGAGTCGAGTGGGACACGATTTGGCAACAGGGGCTGGGTTGTGGGTGCATGGGTTGTCGTGGGAACAGGCGGAAGAGTGTGACGGCGCGGCGGAGGGAGCGGAAGGGAAGGAGACAGTTCCCAAGTCACGCACCGACAACTCCGAACTCCAAAACATATTCCAGACTATTCCACCAATCCGCCCACCCCAGTATCACTGGACCATCCACCAGTCCTCACCAACATGACTGACAAAGTGACGAACAACAACTTCGGCTCCTTCGCCGACGGGGTTCTGGAAACTGCTTCCGCCGAGGCACGGACCAGCCAACACGCTGTCAAGGTATCAAATGATTAGTCCACTAATTAACTACATCCCGTCCTAATTATTCCCGCTCATCTCATTCACACCCACGCANTAACTACATCCCGTCCTAATTATTCCCGCTCATCTCATTCACACCCACGCAGATGGCTGTGCTCATCATCCGGCTCAAGTCTATGGGACTTGATGGATTGATTTCCATGCATTATTTTATTAGCATTTTTAAATCCACTTGTGTGCATATGCATGCATGGCAATGCAATGCATGCTTAGGCAGCGCCCGGCCGACTATTAATTTATCTTTTGAATCTACTCAATTGTAACTGCGTACATAAGGATGTCTATTTTGTGTAATGAGGAATGCTTAATTTAAAGTATAACGGAATTTAATTTGTGCTTTCAGGGTTTCTTTTTTGACTCCATTCGGCATCCCATATGCGTCATGCGTAGGCGATAGGCATGCCGGACAGATGTACTAATTTATTCTTTTGATCCACTCACTTAGAACAAGAACGTTTAGCTTAATGTGTAGTGGAATTTAATTTCTCTTCAACGAATTAAAATATTAAATTCCTCACTTGACAATTGGGTATAATTTGGTTGACCCACTAGAAGATTACCCGCCAGGATGGGTTGAAATCAGCAAACTCCACTCCCAACCCCAATTCCTAATTTGTAGTTCCTTTCTCCTTTACTAATCAGATTCTTTAATTTGTGTTTGTTTTGTTTTCCTCCAACCTGACCTGACCTGACCTGCAGGCAGAGAAGCAGACACCAAGTCGCCGAGTAAGCCGCGTACGGACCCGCTCTCTTTCAGCCTCGTCTACGGACTCCTACTCTTCAGGTAAGACTGGGACCCAACTGACGTGACCCCTGACCCAACTGGGTTGATGTTTGTGATTGGGGCTGAGGAATGCGAGTGGCGACTAGGTTAGAGCAGAGGTTTTGTAGGGCAGGTAGTCAGAGTTGTGAGTTGAGGTTCGGTTGCGTTTGCTTGGCGGGCTGCCAAATGAGGAAAGGATCAATACTCCAACCAATCCATTCCTCTACTCTACCCGTCCTCCGCTCCAGTCTTCCACCAGAACTCCCCCAGTCACCATCGCGGCCAGGTCAACTCCTACCATGGCAGCCAAGGATGAGGAGGACGAGGACTTCCACTCCATGCTCCAGGTAGGTAAACCTACTCCGGAATACTGACTCATTTGGTTTTCCTTTTTTATAGTTAATTGGCACAGGTATGTGAAATGTGAAGTATGTGACGCGTGTGTGTGTGCAGGTGCCGGAGCGGATCCTGGGTGTGTCATCTGGTTTCAAAGACAAAAATAAAAGACGAATGAGTCTTCCGACTGCTGCCCGCCTCTCGGATGTAGGGAAACGGACCGTGGACTTGAGGAGATCATCCATCGCTTCCGCGGGCTCCGCATCCTGTAAGGCAAACTACCCGCCATCCATTCCACATTAACTCAGCTCACGTAGTCGTAGGAGCATAAACAATCCATTCCCACGTCCTAATTGCCCTCATCCTTCCACAAACAAAAGGGGTACGCGACTCCGGCCTCATTATATTTAATTCCCTCGTCACGGCACGTCGTAGTTGTTGTCATCAAATCACTTATCCAATAGAAAACAATGCGAATGGATTTTTGACTCACTCCGAGTCGTAATTGACTGGGAGGGGAACTTATGAGCGTATGAGCCATTTGCACGGAATTCCTCATCCCCTATCTCAAATGTGTGGATGGGATGGGAAAATGCTATTATAGTTAATAATGGATTCCTGGCATTAATGGAATGTTGTGCTTAGCATCCTACACAGGGAGCAGCAGTGACGAGGACGACGTGAGTCCCAGGGAAAAGGAACAGAAGACTTCCAAGGGCCTCGTGGACTTTTGTGTTCGGAATGTGGAGCTCCATGCCTTTGGACGAAGGGAGATTGAGATTGCAGAGCAAGGTACTTGACTTTAATAGGCATTATAACTTAGTGTAACATGTACTTAAGATAATAAGTGTTTTGGATATTCCAGAAATGCCTGGAATCGTAGCCTTGAGGAAGAGAGCTTCAGATGACAAACCCTTGAAGGGAGCCCGGGTTGTGGGATGCACTCATATTAATGCTCAGACTGCGGCAAGCATGCTCAATTAAAACATTCATTAAGGAAGTAGCGGAGTGCGGGGTTTATAATTGGATGTGGATGTGTTTTCAGGTTCTGATCGAGACTTTGGTGGAATTGGGTGCACAGGTGCGATGGGCTGCGTGCAACATTTACTCCACACAAGTGAGTAGGCAGACCCTAGCTACATGCTAGAGTAAACGGCGGAGTAGGTCAGGCATTCATGAGCTGACTGACTAATTCATTTGTTTTTGTGGGTGGGCAGAACGAAGTGGCTGCTGCCCTCGCTGAAGCAGGTTACCCGATTTTTGCATGGCGTGGGGAAACGGAGGAGGATTTCTGGTGGTGCATAGACAAGTGCGTGAATGCGGAGAACTGGCAACCGAATATGATTTTGGACGACGGCGGTGATGCGACGCATCTCATGCTCAAGAAGTACCCTGCCATGTTCAAGCTCATCAAAGGTCAGTCCATTCTTGGATTTTCTAGCTCATGTCACAGGACTTGGTGAATTGTACTAATTAATTAACTAATTAAATACAGGAATCGTGGAGGAGAGTGTGACCGGCGTGCATCGACTGTACCAGCTGTCCAAGGCATCCAAACTGACGGTTCCCGCCATGAATGTGAATGACTCCGTTACTAAGACAAAGTTTGACAACTTGTACAGTTGCAAGGAGTCCATCGTGGACTCCCTCAAAAGGTCAACGGATGTCATGTTTGGAGGGAAGCAGGTCGGAGTTTGTGGCTACGGGGAAGTTGGCAAGGGCTGCTGTCAGTCCCTCAAGGGACTCGGCTGTGTTGTCTACGTTACGGAAATTGACCCTATCTGTGCTCTTCAAGCATGGTACAACTCAACGCTTACATTATTAACATTATTACTTGTATTTCTAATACATAACAACACTACTTGTAGTATTCACTTTTGCTAATTGCCATTTTCTCAACTGTCCATTTGATAGCATGGATGGGTTCCGAGTTGTCAAATTGAATGAGGTCATTCGAAGTGTGGACATCGTCGTGACGGCAACGGGGAATAAGAACGTCGTGACTCGGGAGCACATGGAGAAAATGAAGAACGGGTGCATCGTTTGTAACATGGGTCACTCCAACACGGAGATCGACGTCGTGAGTTCAACATTTACATTAGCAAAGAATAATTCATGAGTTGAACCAGACTAATGGATGGATTCAATTCCAGTCCACACCCATGTGTTAAATATTAATTGGCGGCTCTGTGCTTGTTTTGTTGCGGATTGCAGGGGAGCTTGAGGACCCCGGATCTGACTTGGGAGAAAGTGCGATCCCAAGTGGATCACGTGATTTGGCCGGATGGGAAGCGAATCATTTTGATCGCAGAAGGACGTCTTGTGAACCTCACTTGCTCCAGCATTCCATCCTTTGTCGTCTCCATCACTGCTGCCACTCAGGTTCGTTTCCCTCACTCATCTTTTCGCACGTACGTATGATTGTGGTGCTCTGATTTGATGATTCCATTCTTCTTATTCACAGGCACTGGCGCTGATCGAGTTATTCAATGCACCGCAGGGTCGCTACAAGTCTGACGTGTATCTCTTACCCAAGAAAATGGGTGAGTCGGAGTTTTTTTGTTGCTTTCTATGCAGGGGATGAGGTTTCATCTAAATGCAAATCTCTATAGCATCAACACTACCAAGTCCCCTGGGCATCTAACCTTTCGTTTTTGCTCCTGTGTTTCAGATGAGTACGTGGCCAGCCTTCATCTCCCGACCTTCGATGCTCACTTGACGGAGTTGTCGGATGATCAAGCCAAGTACTTGGGATTGAGCAAGGCGGGCCCGTTCAAACCCAACTACTACCGGTAACTACTAAATTTTAGCGTCATTTATTTCATGTTGCAATTGTAATGATTATCAACTAATATGATACTAACCTCCTGTGCAGCTATTGACAGGGTGAATTGGAAGGGACACCTGCCACAATCAAAAAGTAGTTTACTCGTTTCATTTCAAAAGGACAAATCCATTGCCTACGTCTCTCTATGCTAGCCAGCCAACCATTGGATCATACAGGCATGAGTCAAAGGTTATTACCAGTATTGAGCAGAAGAGTAGTTAGGTTGCCTTAGTGGCACGTTTCCTTCCACGTCGCCCACTTTTCTCTCTGCTAAAATCTTATCCATTCCAATGTGCATTGCATTGTCGTTCCCGTGCCTCCTCTTCAGTCCACCTTGGAGCCGCACTGCTTTGGTCGCAATGACGTTTAACGACAACTTAACGAATTATATGACTATAGGATTTTAATCTAGAGAACCAGATATATACGTATACAAATAAATATTATGGAATAATCTATCACACACAAACTTAATTGTTGACGGGTGGACTTGTCCATGTTATCAATAAAATCTTACCTTTTGCTGTAGTTAATTCATGCTGCCTTCATTCCATCATTCATCATTTCATAAACTCTGCTGCTAGTAAGCGAATTAATCGTAAATCGAAGTAACTTTGCTTTTTGGATTCATATTTAAGCATACAGCACAACGGAACGTTTTTCACATTCATGCATGCATCATCCACATTTAATTTATTCATACACATGAGATGGAAGTGAAGATCAAGCAGTAATGGACTGCGATTTAATTAAACGCCGCAGCTCACAAATTCTCTTTGTCTTAATCTGATTCTCGCATTTTGCCCCATCCACTGCAACCAAATTGCAGTGAATCCCTCATCCTGATCAATACTTGCAATTAAAGAAATGGAAAAAGGGCGTCGCGGGCAGGATTGGATTTATTGAATTTGAGTTGGGAAAAGATGAGGCCGTAGCCTAGGATCCTCGCCTAGTGCTCTAGTTCTTCTAGGAGTTCTAGCGTATTCTTCCTGTGCTAGGCCGGAGATTGGAGTTGAGTGGTGGGGTGGGTGTGGATTGAGTCATGGGACGGAGGATTGGAGGGTGTGTGGCGGGAGCTTTGGATTGGCTCAATTTGTATTTGATGGGACTGGGAGAAGGATGGGAGTCAAGTGAATCCGAGGGAAGGTCAACGGAGGATCCCGTGTCCAGGACAAAGTTGGTTGACTTCCTCACTCCTTCCTAACTGGAGTTGAACTGTGGACCTGTTCGGAGGGAGGTCACATCATGTCATCCACTACCATAGCACAACCACGGGCTGTTCTCATCTGTCGTTCTAATTCACATCCATTTCAGGTAATTTTTCACTCAAATTGTATGATTTGAATATTGAATGATTACTATCATGCAAACTAATTATCCGTGTCATCCACCTGGCTCTCATTGTATTATGAATTTAAATGTAGGATCGAACAGTGGGATTAGATCAGTCTGTCAAAATCGGGCGCTCCGTCGCTCGCTCACGGCCGAATCTGACGAATGCCATATTTGATTGTAAAGTCTTGTCCCGGAATCATGCTCTCCTTTGGTATGAAACAGGAAAGGTACGTTCTTGAAATAAAGAGTGATAAGATTTGATAAGAATCTTGATAAGAAAGGTAAATTAATGGGAGTGGTTGATTGGCTATTTGTAGTTTTTTCTCCAAGACACGAAGAGCTCCAATGGGACCTTCATTAATAACCAAAGACTCAGCAAGAGCTCAGAGGAGAGTCCACCCAGGGAAGTTTCATCAGGGGACATTGTCCAGTTTGGAGTCGATGTCATGGAAGTCACAAAGAAAGGTAATCCAACTGAAAAAATGTTTAATTGGTTGAATATAACTTAATCAAATCCAATAATGCCTTGCCTGTCCTATTCCGCAGTCACTCACGGGTGCATAGTTGCCACACTACAGCTCTTCCTTCCGGATGGAAAGGAAGCCAAGGCCAGGTCAGTTTAAAATAAATGGAATACATCATTCTAGAATATTTGATATCAAGTTAGACTGGATGCCAAGCGAATTAAATTACAATTCGGCAGTTCTTTTAATATTAAACCTTTAAGAATTAACTTTCATGGTTTTTCAGCTGACATTTTTTAATATTTTGATTAGGTTTCAAATGCTAAACTTCAAGCAAGTTATATTTTGAACGTGTACTGACCCCGTAGAGCTAGCTCTGTGTTTTCGAATTGGCACACATTTTTATTTACTTACTTTTAGATATCTCGGTTGAATTCTGTGCCTTTTTTAATTTGATTTAGAGTTTCTTGTTCCATTTAATTCCACGGCTCCCACATTAAAGTAGCATTTGCCAAACGAAACTGAACAAATTCTTGAAATGTTTAAGAAAATCAACTAAGTGTAATTTTGCAAATATACAACTGCATTTCAAAGGTTGGGTTATAGAGATTACTAGCGTTGAAGGAATTAGGATTCCTTGAAGGCCGCTAGAATTTGTGTATTCTTAACCAGTGTCACATTCCTTTGAAAATTCTCAAAGAATTGGGTAACAGTTCCTATTGCAATTGTCCCTGTTCTGACTAGGATGATGATTTTATTTCTTTGGGTTCTTGCACATATCTGCGAGTATGAATGAACAGTCTCAGCTTCATTCACTCGCTAATTTTAAGTTTCATTTCTTTTGATTTTATCTTCTCTTACACGCCTATAATAAGTTTCAACAATGTTAAACACACTGCTTGTGTTTTTCTTACTTCTAGTTCCTCCACCCTCTTGGCTGATAAGGGGACAACGACGTCTGTTCAGGAGATCTATCAACTAAATCAGTACATCCAAGTGAGCTTCTCCCCATTCCCCACCCATGCTCAGTCACACCAAACTTCAATTCTAAATCTATTATGGTTGTGTTGTAGGATGCGTTGCACCGAGAACAGCTGATCGAGACGAAATTAGCGAGTATGAATCAATTATTACTGACAACGAAAGAAGGGGTGGACACGAGTTGGAAGGCACTCATTGAAGAGGACCGACTCCTCACCCGAGTCGACATCCTGGAAAGACAGTTAGAAGTATCTCACAAGGTAAATCCTCGAATACTTGTACAATTTGAACTTATGACTCAAGCTGTGCTGACCTGCTGTGTTTTCACTTGCAGTCCATGAATGAAGACAAATTGAGGAATGAAGTAGTGCAGTTGCACGAGGACAAGGAGAAGTACCAAACCATTGCGAAGGAAATCCTAAGAAAAGCAGTCCAAGAGAAGATGGACTCCATCGTCAAGTACCACGATTTGGAGCTGTAAGTCCAGAGTTAGGGAGAAGGAATGGAATTGAGTTGTGATTTTGACTTTGCTCTTCAGGAACCTGGCTTCCGCGGAGCAGGAGAGGGAGCTGGTGAAGGAGTTGTACGAGAGTGGTGCAGTTGAGCTGAGTTGCATGGCTGCCAAGTACGAGGAGGCGGAGAAGCGGACAAAGGAATTAGTCCAGGAGTTGAGTCAGTCTACTGAAAAGTACAAAGAGGAATTGGAGAACCTCAATCAGAAGCTCAAGGGTGAGGAATCTCTGCTAGCAGACAAACAGAAAGTCATTGACGCCCTCAGACTTACCGTAGACCTTCAAGTGACCGAGGTTCAGCACCATACTCACATTTTTACTATTGTGGCTGGTCTACATACTTTTACCTAATGTCCATCCTGTTTTTTTTGTAAAATTTCAGAAAATGCGAGATGCACTCTCTCGAAGTGATGATGGTCGGGACGATGACTCCGTCCCGATGAACGGGACGGAGTCAGGGCAAGGAGAAATGGGCGGGGACAAATGCGCGATCCGAGTGGAGGAGTTGAAAGATCAACTCAAACAACTCCACTCCGACAAATCTGAGATTTACAAACGAACTTGTCAACTAGTAGGTGAGTTATTCGCAATTCCATGTTGGACTAATTAAATTATTGCCATTTTTAGTATTAGCATTAGTAACTTTTATGCTTGTTTCGCAGAATTATTCGATAATCTGAAGGCAGTGTCCAACAAGATCCAAGTGAGTGAGTACCTGGTGGAGTTAATTGGGAAGGTGGATGCGGAGCTCAAGCTGTTCAGGGCATTCACTCAGACTAAGGCGGAAGACATGGATCAAACCACTGTCTATGACTTTGACAGCGAGAAGGTAGTCGATTTATTGTAAACTAAGACTAGTAGATCCCACCCATTACATCTGGACTCCTAATTGTTTGACAGGTTGAGGAGGAACTTCGTCCGTTCTCCCGAGTCATCCTCACTGAGCCCGTGGAAACAACTGGGAAAGGGAGTCCAGTAGTGGATTCAGAAAGTAAGGGGCTGAAGTCAATTCAGCCATCAACTTTAATATTCATTGATGGTGTGAGGAGTTGGAACTCCCTCTTATTTTAAGGGCTATTCATTATTCCCTCGTTTCCGCCACTACCCTTCATTCCACTAAGCACGTTCTTTGGGTTTCGGTTCTTTTTGATGTGTACCTTATTTTGTATTATTTGTATGCCCGTTCATAAACTCAAATCCATGAAATTTATTCGCTAATAGGCAACGTTTAGCTAACTGTGCTGCTTACATGCGTAACCATGCGAGTGCCAGTGAATGCGCCTGATTTGCATGAGACGATCAAACCTGATGGACTGAAGATAATGAGTAGCCCTAATGATTTTAATTTATTTTGGTTTTGGGTTCTATGTAGCGCATGGTGATTTGGTCACAAACAGGTCAATGGTCTATGAAATTAATTACTTGCAGGCCAAGATCCATATTCTGCAAGGTCTGCCTTCTTTTGTTTTTCCGTTTTTTGTTTGTGTTTTATATTATTATTTTTGTTTGTGTGGCCAGAGATGTGAAATTCTGAGAATAACCAGAACCCATCGTGTGTGCCGTCCCCCCTCTGCTTCTCCATTTACTTCCAGTGCATGCTGCATGTCTTGTGTTCGTCTCTTGTCCCCGCCCACCCTACTCCTAAATTACTAATCATTTCCTTGTATCAATAGAGTTGCTTGCGGAAACGCGGGAGGAACTACGGAACGGAGCCTCTCACTCCGAGGTCCAAGATCTAACGCTCAAGCTAACTGACTCTGCGAATCAATTGGATGTAAGCAACTAACTATTCAGTTTGAAGTTCTAAGTAGTGAGTCATATTAAATCGGTTCAAACATCTTTATACCTTTAATTTGTTATTCTAGTACTCCAAAATGCAAGTAACAGCCTTGACCGAGGTGAATGGGGAATTGGTTCGGAGGATGGAGCTGTGTGAGAGGGAGTCCCGCTCCATGGAGCAAAGGGTTTCCTTTCTACATCTCGAGTTGAGTGCCAAGAGTGACCTGGTTGCAGCCTCGGAGACCACCATAAAGGAACTGAGGGGTAAGTAGAATTAAATCTCCACCAATAGACAGTGTTAGAGCAGCCCGTTGCACTTTCCTTCTACTGAACGAATTAAATGAGTAATGGGGTTATGCAGTTAGTACTTTGTTTGCTGAGACTGAAAATGCAACTAAATTTGGAGTGCATTTAAAGATTTGAACACATATATGGTATGAGGCTAGAGCTATAATATTTAGTGCAATTCGCAATTAAGGAAACACGCCGATTATCCGACGGCTTCTTTCTAGCTCTATCAAACGTGGTTGTCTGTCTATACTCTAGTATGATAGCTTATTCTACTTATTTGTAAGCTTTTAAACAGTGTCGAATTTCAATCACTTGACCCACCTTACCACAGTGAAGTTAAATCGGTTCTCATGGTTCAGTAAGGAAAGTACTCTGGTCACATACATGTGTGATGGGACGTCCTGTATACTAAACACTAATAGTTAATACTTTTTGAAATTAATTTTAATTAATAATTCTTCATTGAAACTCAACCTCGATTTCTGTTGCAGATGAAGTGAGTGCCTTGAAGAGGGACTCCATCCCACCCCCACAGCCACAACAATCGCCTCATGATCTCAGAAAGGAAAATTTGGATGAAACGACGCAGACAGCGGAGGAAGCGTAAGTCCAGAGAATAGATTCATCTTCAAGAGCACTTAATGGTTTAATTACGTAATTAATTGCTTAATGATTACTAGGTCGCTGATGGGCAGCTTCCAAGACGATTCTCCTTCCAATCATACCCCCCTCGCCACAAAGGTATGTGTTCTTGTATACATTAGATGTGTAAGCGTACGTATTCTGTGTGTTGCTTGAGTCACATGATTTGTTGATGCAGTTGCTGGAGGCCGAGGAAGAATTGGCCATTTATAAAGAGCAATATTTGAGGAGTTCGTCGGAGTGCTGGCGACTGGAGCGGAAGATCGAGGAGCAGGCCGCCCTGGGCAACAATCCCACAATGGTTAGCTGATGAACCCAAACCCAATTGACTATTCAATTGATACAATTTAATTGCTGTGAATTTGTTCACAGAATGTGCTCCGCTACGTGGTTCCTCTGCTGATTTTTATCCTTGCCATTCTCATTGCATTTCATCCCTCCTCCTGAGTAGGGGTCGGTCGCATTGGATCCGAGGAAGTCTTTCCTGTCCGCTCTTCTATATTCTCCTCTCTTCCATTTACAATGCACATCGGGACATTTGGAGGCCCTTGGAGGGTCTGGCACTACTGTAGCTATAACTGATTTCGCGAGTGAGAGTGTATATAATTAAATTATAAGTGTTTGAATTAGGATTTGGCCCTCGGCGCCCTCTAAGTTGTGTGGAAGCAGACGGATAGTTGGCTTCAATAAACAATTGTGATGTTTTTAATTTAAGAGGTTTTTTTATTTCCAAATACGCCAGTCGTCTAGGCGAAGAATTAAACAGTTCCAGATTCTATTTATAATCTATGTAAACCTAACTTAACATTTAAGTCTTACACAAATAGTTACTTAGTAGTCCGAAGATCGTTAACCTTATCTAGCTTGTTGGGTCTTAGTGAGTCACATACCGATGACACTGCGTAGCTGCTGCAAATCATCTAAATGAGTCCTTTCCCTGACATTAAAACAGGAAGCCCTGCTTAGATGAGGCTACAGAATTAAATAATCATCTATTCAGTAGCGTTTGGTCTAATTCCTTCAACGCTTAGGGAGAATTTGTCGTATAAGAAAAGAAAAGCCTAATAGATCGACTGATACTGATCACTTGAAATACAAATAAATACTTTAATTCGCCCACATTGCAATATTACTTCGGGAGATCATCCACCCAGTGCGGGACACTTTTGAGAACTTTCGAAAATCTTTCGCAACCACCAAAATAAAATAATAATAAAACTATTCAAGTTAATTTTTAAAATAGAAGACAGACAAATAAAACAATGCGCCTTTCATTTCACATAAAATAGTCATTTTGAGTCATCCTTCGTCGACTTCTTACTCCGGAAGTGGGCGTTTTCGGGGCCTTCCTACCCCCTTTTTCACTTCGGTTGGAGTTGGTACAGTCGGTTTCTGCGTTGCCTCTGAACCTAAAAGCGTATATTTAGAAATTATATATTAATTATACGCTTAACTCAACATAAGATACCGGGTCTGGATGGCGGACCCAACTCACCGGAAGGTTTCGAAGGTTTTGATGAAGTACTGGCAGTACTAGCAGTGCTACTTCGTCGCGTCATCCTCCGTTCCGCTCCAGGTGAAGCCAACTTTCTGGCCCGTTTTTTGGTGACCACCACCTCTCCTTCGTCTTTTAGTTTTGAAGCACATGCTTCAGTCCCATTTCCATTGGAGGCTTGGGGTGGATTAATCCCCAAATCCGCCGTAGCTGCAATGTGTTCATTATCATTATTCAAGTGTGTTGATCCGTTTGAAGTTGAAGGGGCCGGCTCATCAGGTGGAGCAGTTTTGGAGGTGGCACTGACTGGCCCCGCGCAATGTTTCGCCATGATGGCATCCATTTTTTGGATTCGCTGAGTCTGCTGCTCGGCCGCTAGGTCCTTTAAGTGTTGAACATAACCAGCTGGATCCGTCGCCAAGGCCGATTCATCCACGACTCGGTTGGTGAGCCGCGCCAGAGTTTGAGCCATAACTCGTTCACTGGTAAGATCCCCATTAACAATTTCGTCCAGAGAGGCGGTCATGTGGGTAACAGGCTCAGCCAATGGTTGAATGACGTGTATTGGGTTTTGACACAACTTGTCAATCTGCTCCATTCGCTCCTTTATCAGACTGGAAAGAAAAAATCCACGGTGTAATTAGAGCTCAGCACGTAAATACAACGTATTAGGAAATTCGACAACTTAGTATTAATTAATATAACTTCTAGTTCATGACTAATAACAAAAAACAAAACTCACAACTCGTTCTCCAGCAAGTCTATGTCCCCAAGTCCTTCTACCTTGACAAATGCATCAATTTGCAAAACTATTCGCTGCAAAGAGAGTTTCATCATCTCAGCTTCGTCTAGCTCCACCTCTAGCTGCCTGAGCTCACGAAATGGCATTTTACGACTGCAAAGAAGAGCAAATTAAGTCAACGGTGATTAATTAATCAAGCGTTTAACTTAAAATGACTTGGAATTAATTTGGGTAATGCACATACCTATTCATATGCCCTTGCACAACTGCTTGTAGTAAACCAACCCTCGCGACAGTCCCTTCCTGGATTTTTCTTTCGGCGTCGATTAGCAGACCTGGAACTGATTCTTTGAAATCCCTGAAAATTGCTCAAAGTTCGATTGATTAGAATCATGAATTTGGAGCTGCTGCTAAGTGCTAGTTTGGACTCGGGAGTTACCGGAATTTGTGGATCCCCATTCTGAGTGTTTCTCTGAAATTTTCCGCCACTAAATGAATTTCTTCTACTGTGTGAGCGTCGTGCTCAGGGGTACAGGACGTGCACAAAAATTCTCTACATGAGTGGCAAAATTCGTTGACCACACTGGACCCATGGCCATCGAGGGTGCACTCTTTTGTGTTTCTCCCAAATGGGAGCGAAATCCCCATTTCTAGGCTCACAGGAGTTACCTGATGAGTAGCCGTCTTCCTAATTACCGCATGGTTCTGCAATTTCAATTACAACCAAATTGTAAGCAAAGTCAAACTGTCAGATTCGTATTACAAGGGCAGACATGTATTCTATTGTACAAATTGTATTTTGTTGCAGGTGTGTCTTGACATTGTGGTTTGGCACAAATCTTGTAATAGGATCGTAATAGTGAATCCCATTTGTGAAAACTTTAAAGGAACTATCAACAAGAACAAAGAACTAAGAATTGGTTGGATACCAGAAATTATGGCTTCATGAGTAGAAAATCCATTTTTCAAGCACTACAAAACACATATTTCCATACAAGTGCCAAAAGTACAAACCACAGCTTCAATTTATAAAGGGTAATGATTAAGATGTTGATTACTTCTTGGCATTTGGAACACATGGTGTCCTCGCAAATGGCACAAACAGCTGTTGTAACCGACCCCCGGACGCATCTCGTGCACAACACATACTCTTCTCTTCTACCGACTACAACGGATACAGACTTCTGGATCTCTGGAGATGAATGAAGACATTTTGGGCATTGGATCAAGCCTGAAACAAAAAATTCATTAATTAACAAATTAATTAATACGAGTATAAATATAAACAGCAGTTCGGAAGGTTTCCTTCGCTTGCACTGGCACGGCATTCGAGGATTTCAACTGAATCTTAAAATGTTCCCTGACTGGCTACTAGCCACTACATAATCCCGTCTCTTCAGTTGATTATCTTCATGTCTAAGTAAGCCATAAACTAAAAAATCAATATTGTTCCCATGAACTAAAATAAATACTGTTTTCATAATCTAAAAAAATCATTATTCTCAAAAACTAAAAAACCAGTATTCCATGGATCTTATATCTTATATGATGAGATTTTAGTGAGTTTTTCGGATATAATAAATACATTTTTAAAAAGTAGTAGGATTGGTTATATAAATAAATTGATTGTATACTTTTAAATTGTGACTTTATTTCTATTATCAGTCGAGTTAGCAAGCGACAGCAAGACGCCCGACTTTCTGACGCACGTAGATTTGATTTTTAATGCTTCTGGTTGGAGGTCATAATTAATCAGTCAAAACCTTAAAATGGTAGTAAAAGTCAATAGCTAAAAAGTTTAACGTATTAGGCATTAGTCCAACAAAAGAACATTTTATACCAAAATATTCTCTTTAGATTATGCAGACGTTCGTGTGAGATCAAAGCGTTGTCGAATTATTTCGTGGGCAAGCAGTAAGCAAGAGTAGAGAATGTACAAGTTAATTTAGTTGAGTGACAGTGCGTTACTCTTTCACACAACCTTTCTGGGGTTAAAAGGTCAATCCCAGCAGACACCGCATTGTAATTTGACCGAACTTTATTCTTGGGTTGGGATTCTAGTAACTCAAAGTGTGAGTGGAGTGTACGTGACGGTTTCTTACAAATGAAAATTACACGGTCCGACTAAAGGACAGAAGAAATAGAGTCCACAGGAAGGGATAGGAAAATGAAAAACCGCACTTTTATGAGCATTGACATCCCTGACTTCATGTCATGTTCCATGTACCATAAACTGAATGCAAATGCAAGCATTCAAAGTTGAACATCTGCAGTCGCGGTAGTAAACTTAATTACAGTCTCAATGTCGCTGGTTGGCTGGTAATCTGAGCCAATTCTTGAAAAATTCTTATCTTGTCCCCAGTCTGGGAAAGTCCTCCCAAAGCACAAATTTGTGGTGGGGTGAAAAACAAAGGACTAAAATCTATTTAAAACTTTATTTCTTTTTACGAAACCTCCACCTCACTATTTCCCATCCCATCCTATTATGCTGGGTTTGTCTAGTCAGACACCTAACTACAATCACACGACATGTACTTCAAAATTATGTGCACGGGAATGGCATGCCATTATAAATACTAATATGCAATATATAACTGATGTAGCTGCAAGTCATCGAACAAAACAAATTCGACCTCTAACTATAATACGAACCCCAAATCTTGACAATTTCCACCTCTTTGTTTAGAAAATCTATTCAGTTGAATGAAAACAATGCTAAAAAACTGTTGAATCGTAACTCATTTGGTCGGAAAGCAACACAACCATGCAGTTAACTAAATGATGTGCCCGGCGATATTTTAATTTTCGCTAGTATTTTGTAATTCCATAATCATAATCTATATATTTAAAATTCCGAAGACTTACCCTCGTTCTTGCACTCTTCCAAGCAGTCAGTGGAACACAACATGTGCATACAATTCAGCACTGGAGGCCGATTGTCAACCGCGGCCGGACCCCATCGTCGTGGGTCAACCTTTTTCCCGCATTTGACACAACCTTCTCTTTGCCTCCAAATTTCCTTAATCCATTCCGACGCCTCTGCAGACACCGGCCCAAGATCCATAATTACTCAAAGTCAAAAAAACACAGTCAGTTGGAAAATTAAAATATAGAAAATTCGTGTGGATGCGCCTTCTTTAAGCTGTAGTAGCTTTTGTTTGCACCTCTCCTCAATGAAGGTTCGGCGGCTAACTGACCCGCTCTTTTCCTTGGGCTCAGATACACATGGGGATAGGACGGGGAAGCCAGGGATTTGAAATTCCCACCCACCAAGCCCTCCTGGCCTCAGAATACAAGAACCATTCCCAGTCGCCGCCCCCACCGCGGACGACGGGACGGTACGTACAACGTACGGCGGCCAAGGATGGTGATATGATGAGGCAAATTCCACTTGGAAAACCAATGCGTGCAATGCAATGCAATCTGCATGGAGGGATGTGGAATTGCGAATCTCCACATACCTCATGCCTGTAAATTCTGCGTGCAAATCTACGTAACTGCGCTGTAGTTATGCTAACACGAGAGTCATGCACGCGCACGGGCTTCCGGGTTCCTGGACTCTCTCCATTAATTTAAATCCAAATTCCCTGCCCTGCCCTGTACTAACTTGACTCGACTACTATGGCCACCATCCATCCATGCATTTAACTATATACACTTTTAAAGTAGCAGTTAGTAAACTGAGCTATTTCTCGTTTCCTTAAATGTGTGAACGGTATACACATCTGTAATTTTGTAGTGCTTGGCAGTAGTTACTAGGTACTTATGTTTAAGATGAATCTTGGGTACAATTTAGTAAAGGAAATTTAAAGGAAGCAGCCTCTGTTCTGGGCTCCATCAAGAACCGAAATTTAAATCAAGTTCTTTGAATTAATCTCGTGTGTTCTAATTTATATGGATAGGTTAAGTATGAGAGTTCTGAGTCAATTCAATTATTTGGACTGACTACATATGGACAACTAGTACTGACACAAAGAAGCAGCTAAGGAATAAGCAAATGCACTTACTAAAGTGTAGAGTTAAAGCTAATATTGCAGATACAGTAATACTTAGATAGATAGATAATGTCTTTATTAGTCGTTCAAATTCATCAGTGGTACACTGTAAAACTAATCTACAGTCTACAAATTTGAATTAAAGGTGTAGGGATCAAAGTAAACCCAAGTAAAGAAGTCGAAAGCCACAATGGGGAATCCATTTAGCTCTTTCATTTAATTTACAGACATATGCACTCGCAGTTTTGGTAGTAAACTGGGCTTCAAGTTTGTTAAAGGTTTTGGCTATCTGTTCACACTCACAGTTCGGGTCTCGCATCTTCAACAAATTGATATCCAACTAACTTGGTCGATCTATGATCTTTTCAGTGCGAAATGATAAGCGAGAAGTTACTTTGTATTAACTGATATAATATTTTGATTTTGGTAACGACTTAACTAGCGTCAGCAGTGCACTACTACTGTAATAAAGTGACTCTTGTAAAGAAACAGTCCGAATAGTAAAAGTGAATTCTTCTGGAATTCAAAGTAACTTAACTGACTGATTATGGGCACCGCCTAAAAGTAAATACAAGTTAAATTAGGTCTCTTAACATGGTTATTATTAGCTTAGTTCTAGGTTGTGTCTAATGATTGAACTAACAAAGATGGTGATGAATAAATGAGCTGATCGACGGAGTTGGAGATAAATTGGCTAAAACCAAGGGGATTTATTGAAAACATTCATAGTACATAGACACACTTTTTGTCACACACTTACTTAGTCCACCATGTCTCCTGTCCCTCTCTGTACAAGTGGGCTGCTCATAAAACTAGACATCCCAAAGGACACATTAAAATAAGTCCAGTCTATTTACCTATTTAGCCTACTAAGCCTTGATTGACCTTTAACCCTCCTCCCTTCTTAACTATGACGAACGGCTCCCGCGGATCCCCTCGTCCGACCCCAAATCAACTCAACTATGTTTCGATACACGGGGGCAGGGCTCAATGCGACATCCATACTTCATTTACAAAAGGGGGGCGGAGTTGATTAAAGGGGGGAGGAGATCCGTGGAAGGGGAGGAGGGTGGAAAATGAGGAAGAGACTGGGTTCCGTTAGTAGGGACGTAAATTTGATTGGTTTCCTTATTTTATTATTTTTCCAGGCACCCCTCCGTGAGGTCCGGGTTACAGCAGCTGGGGGACAGAGGTAAGGGAAGGGAGGGGGATGACCAGGTCATCCTCCAACTCAAGAACCGTGTCTAACCAAACAATCGCTTAACTTGCTTCAATTAAAAATGGGAAATGAATTAATTATGTACTCTTTGTGAGGGAATATTAGTAGCTTTGCTTGTGATGAGTTTGTTTGATGCGATGTAAAGTTGGGACTGGAGATTGGGTGAAGGAGGAGAGGGACTCAGATCTTCTGGACCTTCTCCGACATCACGACCGGATTGTTCTTACGGATCTCCTCAGCACCCATTTCTCGGTAGTTAAATGTACAATCGTGTTTATCGCTGTAACGATGAACTCCACAATACAGGCCTCCACAGCGACACTCAAAACCTAGGCATAAGGCCATTCAATCCATTAGAAATCTAACTCTACCTAGAAAAAAAGTACGACTTTGGACTTGGATTCAAACTCACCCGTAAGTCCGACACGTTTGCGACAACTTGCGCATCGATTGGTGGTGCTTTTCTTAGGTTGCTCTGTGGTGGGTGGAGTGGTGGACGCTGTGGCCGGAGTGATGATTTTTGGTGGAGTAAGCTGGATCGGGACAGGGACAGAATCCATGGAGCCACATTCCTTTCCTGCGAGGACCCCACCAGAGCTCACGCCCTCGATCTACCAAAAAAATACCAAATCCAGTCAATAGTCCACTTGCTCTAATGACCCATGTTCAATATATTAATAAATATATTTAAATAATAGATCCACGTGATTACCTGAGAACTGTTATTATTGTTAGTTGTAATAGGAGTACGGATAGGGACAGTCTGCTGCTTTCGTAGAGTTTCCTTGTAACAAAGGGAGCAGAGGCCATCCGTGGCCGAGGACGCAAAGAACCCGCAGCCCCCACGACAAAGAACTTGACCCAAGCCATTGGGTTGACCCTCCATTATAATTGTGTGTACTTGGCCTGTTGAAGGATGACTCAATCCTTTCTTCCAGTCCAGTCAGTCCTTTGTCTTCAGCTCACTCACTCAATCCTTCCTTCCTCGGGGGGATAATTGTAGGGCGTGGGTGGGCGGAAGAGAAGAGTTAAGTGGTGGGGGTTGCGGAGTGGGACTGGAGTTGACCCTTCCTTGGAACTTGGGTGACCCTGGGTCCGAAACGTAGGAGAAGGAATTAGTGGATGTTTGGAGGAGAGGAGGTGTGGAGAAATCCGGACTCGTCGCACGGAGGAACAGATTGGAAATGCAACGCACGGAGCCTGCCCTGCCACTCGCTCCTCCGTCCACTTCCGCGCCCCCGTCCCACCCACTCCCCTCCCTCCCTCCACGCAACGCACTCTCTCACCAGCCGACCCCCTCCCCCCTGCGACGCAGTTATCGCCCCAGCCAATGACTCACCGCCCATCCACCCCTCTCCAGCCCGTTTCCCTATGCCCCGCACTACCACCAGTGTTCCGCCTCATCCATGACTTGCAAAAATTCGGGAAAAATTTGGAATCCGAAATTTGGAGAGACGCTCTACGCTCTATCTATGCAACTAAATTCTACGCAATTTATCATCTTGTACTTTGCACTTTTCTGATTGTACGCATCTAAGGTTGTATAAATTCTTGTGCAAAGCACGTATTTCCTTAACGCTTCCAATTTGCTGATTTAACGGATTGTCAGCAATACTTCGTAGTTCATTTCATCCAATTTTTTGCAATGCTAATTACTATGCACGCTTAATTAATTAGCCATCTTGAAGTGATCAATTCAATTACTCTTAGCGTATAAGAGTTTAACTTTGCAATTGGCAGTAAATTGCGTTAAAACGTCAAGCCAGTATGGCTGATTCGAATGGAAATTTTGGCCATTCTTCACCTCTGAGTCTAATTTGTGGTTAGTTTATACTTGAGACATTCTGGGCAAAGACGGAGGAGACGGAACACTGCACGAACCTGCATGTGCTCTCCTACTGCCTCCGCGTGCACTTACGTATTTAAATCGCATCGTCGTCTACCCCTCGTCTGACGTGACGTGACGACTGACTTGGACTTGACTAACCACAAATAATAATTATTGATGACGTATGTACGAATGAACCACTCATTTCTTCACTAACTCGTCCTATTAGTTCATTCCAATTTTTTAAATTCCAATTATGTCAAATCCACTCTCTCTCTGGCTCCGATTTTATTACTTGCACGCTTGGGTGGACATGTGGGAAGTATTGTAAATTGTATAATGACAATACGTGAAGTTAACATAATAATGCGAAGTATTTGCCTTAACGCGCGGTTTGCTTTGCTAAATATACATTACTGCAGAGCGCGGCGGCAGAGTTCATGGCCCGGACGTCGGACTAGAATTAAAAAAAATCAGAAAGTATTAAATGGCATGCAAATCCTGGACTATCCTGGACATTTGAATCTCGTCGTTATGTTGAATTGAACAACAAAAGAAAGTTGGACGGATTAAAAATGGTTGGCTTTGGTATTAATTGGGTTAATTGATGAAATGGTGAGTGTGGACGTAGTGAGGGATTGGAGATGTCCTTGTCCTTCTAGATAAAATTAAATCCCGCCCTGGATCAGACCATGCATGCATGCTCATTTGTTTTGCAGTCCTGCCAAAAGTGTGCAAATAAATGAACCCGCCACCTCGTGCCTTGCAACAACGCAACGCAATAACGTGTGTTTTGCATATGAGGTTTGAGTGGAAGTGCATTGGCCACCAACCACCACGACTGCTGCATTGCACTACGCATCTTCCAATCCAATCCATTGCACATTCAAAATGAATTTGGAGTTGAGGGTGCGTGAATTGTGCAGGGATGATGACGGAGTTGGGATTTCGCGAATTCAGAGTAAAACATCCAGTCCGTCGTCGTGTGGTCTATTTATTTATTTGCATACAAGGGCTGGCTTATGATATGAAAGGAAGATATGGAATTTATTATGACACCCACAATCTCATGTTCTAATTTGCTCTCATATCAGGTTAATGTGGTTCATAGCCAGCGGGTTCAATGTAATTCAAATGCAAACCCTTGAGCACTTGTAATTGTAATCAGAAAAGGAAATACCTAATTCAGAAAGCGCAGTTTCATAATTTTCATTGTTCGAATGAATCGGCATCAGCTCGGATTTTTAAATATTTATGCATCGAGGTCTCTAATCAGACGAAGGACGAAGACGACGAGGTCAGGGATCACGCACGCGAATGTGATGTAAGGAAGGCAGGCAAGCAGCATAGCTAGTTCCTTTCCTTGGAATGCAAAAAAATTGCACAGGACACAGGAGCCGAGCGGAGGAGAGAAGTCGGAGCGGATGGATCTATGGATGTTTTTAGATTCGCAAATGGGTGCGGGTGCCAGGAGCTAGGATATGGACCCCACCCTTCCAGATTCGCACTAGAATACTCTCCACGGACTTGAAGCCAGCTCCTCCTCCGACTCAGGATCAATTCCTTCAACAAAATCTAACTAAAGGTCACTGGTCGCCATGAAAACACTGCTGCTCCTTGCAGCTGCTCTCCTTTTTCGTAAGTACCCAGCAATAGTGCTGTACATAGCCCACTCAATCAATCACAGACCCTAATTAATATTTGATTCATTCTGGATTCCAGTGACTGGATGCGAGGGATTAAAATGCCATGAGTGCACGTATCCAATTGATGACAAATGTGGGGATCCATTTTCCCCGGAACCTCGCCAAGCTTTGTCGGAAAAGGATTGCGGAGAGAATTACATGTGCGTCAAAACTGCACTCAAGAGTAAGGAGCAATTCATCAAGTTGTAGTTGGCTAATCTAAAAATGCATTCTATGTACCAACCACCCAATCCAGGTAAGTTGGTGAATACCTACGGGAGGGCATGTACGATCAAGTTGCCGGGGATGGAGGACGGATGCACCACGACCACCGTCGCAGAAGTTGAAACCATCAACTGCTTCTGCTCGTAAGTACATCTAACTTAACTTAATCAGTTGAAGGTCAAAGGTCAACCTTTATTCTCTTTAGGTCTAACCTATGCAATGGAGGGGATGCTCACATTCCCCTTTTCTTACTGTCCGTCCTCCCCGCCGTGGGATTTGGAGTTCTCCAACTCATCAAATGAACAGCACCTCAACAACTAACTCACCAAAACAATCTAACTCAGTCTGCCTTTAGCTTACTTAATTTGTAATTAGTGTAGATACGTATTTCTATTCTTCGACCTTTGACCTTTACAATTCCTGCTCTTCCAGCTAGCCTAGATACTAATTAGTGAATTAGATGCAGATTATAGGTTAGAGTAGGAACCTAATCCACTGTAAGTGGAGTCTAGTGCCTAATTTCTAATTAGTGGGGCGGAGTATGCCGGCCTGGCTTGTGGGGTAGAAATTTGGAATGCGAAGTGAAGTGTAATACTAATACTCTTCCCAATTATCTGGCAATAAATAAGTAGTACCTTTAATTAAACATTGACAGTTTCCATTTGACTGACTACTACACTCAATTGGCCGGTCTAGTCTACTGACAATTAGAGTTCCAATACAATGAAGTTAGATCCAAGTATAATAGCAGCTAGCTGAAAGCTAGTCTTCGACTCTAACGCTAACCTCTACGTTATGCGAGTGAATCACAGAGAAGCAATTGAAAATTGAGTGTATCAAAACAATATGTACGAATGTACGTAAATAACACAAAATGTAGACATAGCGTCTACTGTCTACTCATCTACTAAATTCTAAATAAAAATAAAGAGTGCGAAGGTGCGCTGGAAGGGGAAACTTAAAAGAATTCCCTATCCGTGAAAATGAGGGGGGCGACGAGGGTCCAAATGTACAATCCACAGCAAATCCAAGATGACACGATCTTGACCCAGACTGCACTCGTGTTGGCTGTCCATTGGGTCAAGTTCTCAGATGGTCTAAATTAGAAATCAAAGATTAGACCAATAATAATGGAAATATTAAGAAGAAATGAAATCAAACGTCTTAGGATTGCGATGAGACTTACGTGAACCAACTGGTGAGGGTCATCATGATGTAAAGAGTGGCCAAAGCAAACATGATGTGAAAGAATGACCAGGAGTAGGCGACAGCCTCGTCCTCGTTGTCCCACACCTTCTCCTCAGCACCCCCTTCCCTCCGGCCCCCTTCCACATCTGAAGGGCTTACGGATCCAGTCCCTTCGTCCTTCAACAGATTGGATGCCAGGGAGAGGCGAGCCGTTTGTCCAGCCGTCGCTGTACGGATGGAGGAGTACAGGACACAGGAGATCCACAGGATGATTCCAATGATGCTTTGGGTGTCGAAACTAGGGGCCTTGTCCCCTGGACTGTGCGAGAAACTCGGCTTGCAAGCTGGATCTGATTTCCAACGCACATTACATTTTATTAATATGGTGAGTAGTGTTTCGGGTTTAAGTTATTCATCGATTAAGCCCCCTCTTTAGTTTGCGAAATTAGGATTATAATCGATTTTAGCTGGCTTTCCGTCCCAGCCAAAAGAAACCTCTTACTCTTTGGTTTCATTAATCCCTTCAAAAGAGCATCCTTAGGCGTTAGATTTTAAGTACACCAACTAAGGTAAACATTTAAAGTTTTAAAACATCTGTACCCCATTAACTAGTAATCGAGAAAATCGCTAATCACTTTCCCATGCAACAATAATCCCCATGCGTTGAACTAACAAGTAGATTTGGAATGTTTTAATATGTTGGAAATCAAGACGTACTTGGGTTGTTGGTCATAGCGGACCAAGTCAAGTAGACACAATAGAGGGACACAGCGGATGCTTGAAGAAGACCAGAAGAAGGATGGTTTTCCTGGACTTTGGGCAGAATAGAGATGACACTCATCGTAATGCAGAGGATGAGGTTGAAGATGATGAAGAACTGATTCAGTCCACACCCTTCCGCCTGGAGATGATTAGACAATTAGATAAATCCGTAGTTCAAGGTTAAAGACTTGGAACTGAACGAGGGGAACAACTTAATCTGATAATTAATAACCTACCTCAGCATAGTAGATCCAGAAAAGAACAGTAGCTGTGATGATGAGGATGTAGTGGAGCCCCGTGAAAGAGAGAAGTGCGCAGTACCTGTCACAGGATTAACTTTCAGATTTAACATTCATGGGGTTAAGAAAATTAGCATTAGATATCGTCAACGCACCAGCCACGTGACTCTGTTTCCTCATAATTTGCGAACCATCGCTCCGCCCAGGAGTGGACAAAGTCCACGATGAGGATCAGTTGAATCAGAATGAACACGAATCCACCAATCATTCCAAAGTACATCCAAGTGGTTCCGAATGACCCCTCGGGAATGAAGAATGCCCCCACGGTCATTGCGATGAGGATCAAATACTTGAGGCCCCAGAACCCATTCTGGATCCCGGCCCTTAGGTCCTTGGAGCTTTTCACCCGAACCATCATGACAGACAAAACAATGAAGAAAATAGTAACGGCGAAACAAACGCGGTAAACTGCCAAGTAGCCCACGACGGAGCTGCACTCTACGACCCCCTTGCAAAATGGCACCGACTTCAGCTCATCCGCCAATCCAGGGCTCAGCATGACACAGCAAGTGATCGTAGCCACCAAAAGCATGATGGCGTACATTATTCTAGTTGAAGTCGAATTCTTGCAAGATGGACAAGCGCTGCAGCAGAGGCTGCAAGCTGCACTCCCACAGCAGCATGCCAACTAAATTTAACACATAAATTGTCAATTACAAATCCATTTAAATATCTTAATCCTGATTTTATAAAGAAATAATCTGTATTGTGATTAATATTAGGCTATTTTAATAAGCTACGCCAACGTACCTGTGCGACACTGAATACTCCGAGGACGGCTCCCATCTCTCCCACGAATTACGACACGAAAACCCAAGTCCAAGAAGGTAATGGCTGGTGAATTAGTAACTGATTTGGTGGGAGCAATGAGTCAACTATTTGATTTGTGTGGAGCAGATGATGGGCTACGACGGATGAGGGATTAGAATCTGAATTGGGATTGGGAAATAGAAGGGCAAGGATTTTTGTGGGTTTGAACGAGGGCGGGCGGCAATGATTCATCCAACTGCGTAGTTTCCCATCCATCCCAACCTAACCCAAGTCAAGTGCAAGTGCAAAGCTCTCAAAATAATCGTGCAAAACAACGGGAACTAGCAAGTGAAGTGAAAGCATGCATAAGCATAGCATAAGCATAACGTAGTTTCAGTTTGCATTGGCATTCATCCGTGGGCAAAATAAATTGAAATGTTTACTTCAAAATATTGTAAAGTAAAGCACTGGCACGACAGCAAGGATGCGTGCAAGTTGCCCAAATCCTTCAACCTGAACTTAATCAGTCAAAAATGAGGCTATAATGAGATCTGTAAATGCAAATCTTGGCAGCGTAGCATGCCAGTAAAACTAGGCATTCATCAAGTTGGAGTCTGAATCTGAGCACCATTTCTGAATATTTAATCCAAATCCTGAAATTAATTCAATCAAAATGTAGTGTAAATAACTTCGAAAATTGAATTCACACCCACAAACTCCCGATTCTTAACTGCCTGAATTTGAGCAAATTATAATGTGTCGGCCTCACGTCAGTCTGTCCACTGTCAGTTTGACAAGTTTTGACATATATGTAAGATGAGACTACACCGCCGCCGTTGCATATCACTACTTTCACTACTCAAACAGCTGAACAAATAAATGAATTGAACAAAAATGTTTGTTTGTGAATTAGTAAAACCACTCGGTTGAATCAATTTGGTTCACGATGACTTATGTTTGTAACTATGTTTGCAGGTGATATCGGCTGCGGAACCATTGTCTGACGTATTATCAGAACACAACATAAGCGCCGTTGGAGAAAACGAGATTTCAATTCCACATCTCGAACTTGAAGTAAAAGCAGTGACAAACGCATAAATTGTCTACTAGTCCTATATTTCACATGGGTTGAGCCTTCCAAGTTAGAAGCCAGCAGCGGAGCAACTGCCCAGCAAATGATTGAAATCACCCAAGATAGATTTCTTGGTACTGATTCCTCAATCACTCGAATTTAATTCAACAGAACTCAACGGGCACAGGGACACTCCGCTTTCGCCTACTTGTTTATAAACACTTTTTATGAGGCAACAGCTGCTTTGGCGGAGGCAAGAAGCTTAATCCAAATCTGCTCCAAGCAAGGCCTTCAAGGTGAATTGCACTAGCTGGATTTGATTTTACGTGCTTGACTGCTTGGAGATCTTCATGGGTGGCAAGGAGAAATGCCATGTTGCTGACATCACCGAGTTTGATGTGAATTCTTTGCAAGGATCACCAAAATATCATGGTTTGTAGTTTGTGAATCAATTCAAGAGAAGCGCTTCAAGCTATGAAATTCTATTTTCATCGTCACCTGAGGAAAGACATCAATGAGCATGGTTCAAATATGTGACGAGGTAGGACTACCTTCGGATTAAAACATAATACTCATCCCTTGTTTTATAAAGAAACACATAATAAAAATACAATTTTCTCTGCACTTATTCCAATTGGCGATTGTTTTGGATCCCGAATGTGCCGAGTGGCATTTCTGAAAGTTACAATGCTTAAAATACCCGCGCCGAGGATTACATATTCACAGCAACCAGCCATTTGTTAGTTTTTGATACTGAAATAAAGGAAATAGACAAAGTCAATGAACTCTGCATCTGCCCGAATCCTCCTCAGTAGAAGCTGTCGTATTGCTCAATACTAGATGAATCCGCTCGGCGAATAAAGCCAACGTTTTTAGATGTGAGGAC
This sequence comes from Orthonychiurus folsomi, assembly GCA_036851895.1. Lineage (NCBI taxonomy): Eukaryota > Metazoa > Arthropoda > Collembola > Poduromorpha > Onychiuridae > Orthonychiurus > Orthonychiurus folsomi. The sequence goes on along the minus strand of JAAXYW010000405.1, from coordinate 9,299 downwards.
GCCAATCTCTTGCGGGAAACGGGAATTCAGAAATGCTAGAGGAATTACGTATTATCTTAGCGAAGAGTGCAGGTATAGCATTTAAAAACAAATTTTACACACTTATATTTCATGAGTTACAATTACCATTATGGCTATATTATAGTATTTGGTCAATGCGTTCGAGTGAATGTGACTACCAATATAACGCCGACATTTTTATCAAATGGCTGCCGAGGAGCATCATGTAGGCACTTTGACTTTGCTGAGAGCTGCATCAAGAGGGCCCTGGAACTTCACCCAAAATCCAGCAAGCAAATCACCTATTATAGTAAAAGTAAAAACTAGACTAGATATAGCCCATTGGATGGCCCTATAATGGCATGTTTTAGTGGATTTCATAGTTTTTACTTTTGGTGACCTTAGGTCATCAGAGGTTACCAATGACCTCAAGAGGTCAGAAATAACTTCAGAGTTTATAGTTGACCTTATTAGATATCAATTAACAGAATTTAACTTATCACCAATACCATCACCAATCACCGTCCGCTCATGCCTGTAATAGTTAAGAACCGACTTTCAAAAACTTTCATTTCTCGTGCTGATTAACATGGGAAATTTGACGTTTTACAGGTCCCCCCTGTAAAAAACTTTTTCAAATTTTTTTTCAAAAATTTGGTAGCTAAACCCAGGAGATTTTAGCAGAAGTTTGTTTGCTGATTCTTGGTCAGGGGATAGTGGAGTATCTCAAATAAAATATGAGACCTCTGAACGTTGTGCGCATCAAGTGAGGTTCCCTTGTCAGAAAAATTCTGAACCCTTTTGATCAATCCGTCGGTGTGAATATGACGATTGCGGACATTTTTATATCCGCTCTTTGAGAGACTTCAATCTTGCCGAGAGCTGCATCAAGAGAGCCCTGCAGCTTTACCCTAAATCGAGCAATGCCAATCACAGAATGACAATATACTGCATGACGCGGGTAACACAACAAAGTCTCAGAATTCAGAAATTGTTTCAAGTTCTGTCTAACCAATATAAATGAACCGCTTTCGTCCTTTTTACAGGCTCCGGGGATATAGACAAGGCTGCAGAATATTGCGCAACCGCCGTGGAATGTGATCCACGTAATTTTTCTGCTTGTGTCGAGCTTATTAGAATTCTGTTGGGAAAGCCTCAAGAAAATGAGCAGAGAATACTGGACATTGTGAATAAGTATTTGAAGGAGGACTCAAAAATCCCACTGACGCCCAGAAACTCCTCTGATTTGCACTTCAACAAGGGGCTGGCTGCTTCTTCACCTGCTGCCGGACGTGAATTAGAAGCGGTTGACAATTGGACGATAGCTCAAGATTTGCAATCCCCACTCCGATTTGATGTAAGATTTAAAGCATTTCATTCGACAGTGTCATTTACTTATTTAGTGAAATTCATTTGGAATAAAATGTTACAATTATGTTGCATATTTTTAAATTTCAGCTTTTGTTGTACAACCATGAACGTTACAAGTATCCACCTGATCATCTTGTCGTTGAGAACCTTCGGAAGACTGTCATGGTTGCAATGGCAGATGCTCAATTTGTTAGTAGCAAACCTCGTAAAGCCTTAAATTTGACCAGTAATATCAAAGACGTGGAGGAAAGGAGACAAAACGAAAATCGGACTAGAGGCTCCAATGGATTTAACCGTGGGACTCGCCCCAGTGGGAATAGCGCTAACCATCGTGGAGATCAAGCTCGCGGACGTTCGAGGTCACCAAATTGGTGCTAATTAAAAAACTGCCCATTAAATCTATGTATCATCTGGGTGTATTTTCTAAGCTCTTTTAACATTCATGTTTTGGATAATTTATCCCTTCTGAGATGTTTGATCGAACTATCTTTGTCTTCGTTTATCCAACTTGTTGGATTTTAATAAATTTTATAATTTGTTGCACTTTACTCCCAACTTCTTGTCGTGGACACAAAATGGCGGAGGCGGATGTCTGGGCATTAACAATTTGCATTATTGGTTCGGGAAAGCACTATAGCTTGTAATATTCTCATTTCTGTGCAGGTCCCCCTCCCCAGCATTTAGGATGATCAGCCTCTGCGCTTCATTGTATTTCTCCATCCATTCTGAATTACAAAACTACTCAATTGTCAGTCCAAAATACAGCTGCAGAAATTATTTCAAGCGCAATTAATATTGTGCACTTACTCCTAAGGATGGTGTGTTTCCAGTTTGTGATAGGATTGGAATTGGATCCAAAGTCGAGGATTGGGTTCACAATTTTCATCTTCATCTGGGCGTGTTGCGTTAAGAAAAAGAGGCGGCTATGAATTCTTCGAGTGGGGAGGGGGATGGGGTGGTTGACCTGGGTTGACCTGGTCTTTATTATTTGTAGGATTTGATGTGTTGAGTGTGCTGCGGGATGCAGCTGAATTATAAATGTAGACCAATTCAGTTACTTTTCCCATATGCTTTGCTGTATTGTAGTAATGGATTGACTTGAGTGAGATAAAGACGTATAGTTGGAAATATTTCCACATCCACACCACCCGTCCCTCAACCGCAAAGCGTCTTTTGATAATCTGCATTGTACTTTATTCTTTCTTTCCTTCAACGCATGGGCAACGAACAATTTTGTATAAAGCAATTTACCATATTATACGGAATAGAAACCCGGGCCTGTATTTTTAAATCCCCCCTCACGACCCGGCTTGTATTGTTGTATTTGTGACCCGGCCTGTAGTTGAGACCGGCTTTTATTTCTAAAATCTATAGATTTGTCCGTCCGGCTTCTATTTGGATCCTGGCTTTTATTCGGTATATTACGGTGTAGATGTTTTATTTTTGGCTTATCTCCTTCTCCCTGACCTACTGCGTGTACTCTGGGTCTCCGATTTGAGATGCAGAGAAATACTTTCTGAAATTAAAGGTCTATAAAAATATATAAACAATAAGTCACTGGCTTAGATATATGCTTCACATATGCACGCGTAATTTAAAAACTAAAGTAACCAGAATTTAGTTTAGTTCGTAAGAAAAGGTTCAAAACTAAATTACAAGCAGTTTGCTCATCGGTTAATTGGGTTATAGTATAGTTCTGGTACAATAGAGACAATTTTATGCATGCTACTATATTTTATAGTAAATGTACATGTGTTCACCCCATGGTAACTACGGAATAGAAAGTTTGTTAAAACGTGTTATTTTGAGCAGCCTTATTTGCCATAGTGCGGTTAACTAACTGCATGTGCAGTGCACGCCTCTGGAAAATATTTTGTCACAGCCACATTGTATACGACAGTCTTCTATTCACAATCTATGACACTTAAGATGAGTGGAACAAATACCGGTGAGTTGTAATTAGGATGTGAATAATGCGATTGTTGTATATGTTTGTACTTGAATGATTTTGAAATTGATTGAAATTCCATAGCAGTTATGGTTGCGGCGACCGGACACGTTGAGGAGGAACTGATAAACGTAATTATGAAGCACATCTTATTAAACGGGACCATTTTGAAATTGAACGGACGAAACTTGAGACAATTTCCAGCCCAACACTTGAATCCATACGCACACATAACCAAAATTGATCTATCCTTCAATCGCATCCAAGTTTTGTCGGACGAGTTCCCAATCCAGTTTCCGAGGCTAAAAATTTTAACATTAAAGAATAATGAGCTGAAGAAGCTTTCCTCCAATATCGGATGCTTAACTCACTTAACACACTTGGATTTGTCCAACAATGAGGTACAAATGTCCCTGCGATCACAATTTGTACTTTGCAAATTCCAAATTAGTACTTTAATTATGGTTTCTGCAGTTGGTTCACCTTCCAATGGATATTCATCGACTGAAACTGGTTTGGCTTGACTTGAAACTCAATCCTTTGGAAGAGGATCTATCCATTGCTTGTGGAGGTTGCAGGGATGACAAAGAATGCAAGGAATGTGCGCGGAAAGTCATTCAATTTTACGCATCAATGGCGGAAAACGTTGGGCGGAAAACTGCACCTCCACATGAAAATACATTTCCTGATGAAGTTTTTGCAGGTCCCTATGAAGGTAATTTTTTATTGATGGGTTTCGGCTTTGTGTACACATGCGAAATCCAATCCACGAATCTTGTCTTCAGTTCAATCAAGACAATCACATGCAAAACCAAGTAAAGCCGTCATGGAGCCTCAAAGTCAGAACCTTGCAGGTGATGATGTACAGGTTGGAATGAAGAGTTTGGAAATTATTGTGCACGGATCGTGGGAAGGTGACATGGGAGTTCAAATTGCACCACGGAGTCAAACGCACATCAACCGCAAATGCTTGGCTATTTCTGAAAACTCCAGTAAGAGCATGTTGGGCCGCGTCGCGATTGGAACCGAAGCTCAAAGGAACACAGTCACCCGTAAGTTCCAATGCATTTCCAAATGTGTAATATAATATGTAATAATGAGTGTATATTTTGCATTAATCATGTTGTCATTTCTCATTGCAGGATGTCTAATTCACTTAATATCCATCTTAATTCAACTGCTGGTCATATCTATAATTGCAGCATTATTTGTCGATTATCGTGTCGTCCGTGGGCGTATCGATTACCATTTGTCAGCCGTACTCTCCAAAAGGGCATTGGCGTACATTGCAGAATACCAAATGCTGGTACAATCCCATGTGATTGCTGTCACCCGAATGTTTACCCAATGTTTTCCCTTCATTCGCTACTTGGATCCAGCGCCAGGATACGTGGAAATAATTTATGAATATATCCGATGGGTGCTTTGTCCGGTCACCGCACTATTCGGATTTAGATGTGCATAAGCATAATACCTCATCCCATTCATTGAGTTCAAATTTACAACTAATACCACCGAGAGTTATACCGTCGCCTCGTGCTCCTCAAGTCAAAATATAATGTCATGTTGCCCAGTCTAACTTTGAAAATATTGTAAAAAATAAACACCGAATTGCGGAATTTTAGATGTTGTTCGTTTCCAAAAGCACAAAGCTAATCATTGGGTGCTGCTGATTTTGAAATAATACTCACATTCTTCTTAAGCCCTCTGGGATGTGTAGAAATCTATTACATGCTAACTATGTTAAACCAAAAGTTAATATTGTGTAAACAAAAAGGATTTGTATTCTGAGCCTTCGGGCTATACCTGCTTCAATAGGGAAAGCAGAGTTCCTTGTAATAAAGAAAAGTTCCCCCCTGTGAATAATTATAAAGATAAATCAACCAATGGCTCACATATGCGCTAGAACCAATTCTTAAAAGTTAGAAAAGGATAGAATACCACTTGTTCACTTGATTCTATTCAAAGTCACGGTCACCAGTATGGATATCGGCTTACAGCGTTCAGACAAATCGGATGACAGTGGGAAAATATCAGCCTTCCAGCCACTGCGACAAATTGAGTTGATTCCTTTCCAGGATCAGGAAAGTCCGTCTCTGAGGGCCTCTGAGAATAAACCCCATAAATGAAAATTATGTGATGGGTACTCACGATCTCGTTCTATTCTAGTAAACATCCGTGCCAATGTGTGCAGATCCTGACAATCACTGAAACTACTAAATTACACTAACTCCCTTTACAATTAATTGTAGCTACTAGAAACAATTCCTTGAAATGTCCCGAAATGCATTGGTCACGTAATAAATTAAACCCTGGGGTATCACTGCCAGCAGTTTTGGAGTGAGTGGAGCCTCGGGAAATGCATGATTAAGTAATAAATTAAATATATGAAAATGAAACTCTGTCCTCCTCCAAATTGAATAGGAAAACGATAAACTCATAGAATAACGTGTATGTCTTTTCCTTCTGAGCGTGTAATAAAACCACCAAACACTCCAAAAAATTCCAGCTCATTCTCAGTCCTTTTTGCTTTATTAATCAATCATCACGGAGAATGTAATGTTTCAGAGTCCATTAATGTGTCATTTCTCAGGTTTCTCGAGTAGAATTTTGATGAAATTTTGAAGTAATCCTGTCGTGAGGAAGAGCGTGACTTATTCCACTGAACTGGCTATGATAAAGTGGGCTTTTTCCAACATCGCACTCATCTCGTAAACAGTTCCACAGCGCCAAGGTGCCACGGAGAACTGGAAGGACTTAATGCAATCTGCCAAAATGGGAATTGCTTCCATCGGTGTGTCTTCATCGATCCTCCTTACGGCTGTGCTGTACATGACTGTTATCGCCTCCATTTTAGCTTCGAAGTGGGCTAGTCCAGTGACAGTCTTGCAGTTGGTGCACTTGGCGGGTTTGCGGGATGAGTCATATGCAACAACACAACGTCGACCCGTGGCATGTTCGATTGGAGAATAGCGGAGGCTGCACTTAGGACAAAGATATTCCATTTTGCCGTCATCAGGGCCCCCGATCTTCCATTTCCCGTTGCAAGCCACGCAATCACACAAGAAATAGTAGCGCTGCTGCAGCTCCTTTCGTCGCGTGTTCCTCCCTTCACTCCAGAACCAATGGCCGTAGGAAATCGTCAACTCATCGCCTGCCTTCACAAATTGACTGGTAACAGTTGCCATTTTCCCACCAATCGTGTGCTCACAAGCGCAATTAGGTGCACACGAGTGACAGAGAAGACTGATGAACGGATACACTGCGACCACCGTTGCATCATTGCAAATTCCTTCGGCCCCTGCTCTTTTCTTTGCTGCTTTGCTTGAAGTGGACACGGTAGGTTTTCCTCCTGAATTCCCGATATTGAATACTGTGTCGCAGATGTCAAAGGAGTTGACGAGGAAACTTGTGCAGTGGAAGACGATTTGATCCGCCACAAAGTTCATAAATAAATGCTCTCTTTCCAGCGGTGCAATTGCGAAGTACTCGGTGTACAAGCGAAGGACATTCACGAGGATCACCGCCGCACACGCCAGAGCTGGAATGTCATCATCGTCTTGGTGGTTGACTAAGTTGCACACCGGGTAGTAGGAGTCGGACTCGTATTTTCCAGTCACGGGATCAAATCCGCATTTGTCTCCTGGGGATGGTTTCGTGGTTTTGTCTTTGTTCTTGAACATCTTGTACAAATCCTTTGGTCCCGCTTTGCAGATGGCGCGAAAACTTAATGATATCATTCCAGGGAAACGGAGTCCGTGCAAGGCAGGTGCACAAGGACATTCAAACTTGTGGGACCGGAAGTCTGCAACCAGGCACTCCTCATTGCAGTAAATGGCCTGCAAGCAAATGTATAAAAGCTTATGTTAAACTTGTACCAAATAATATTCAGATTTCATGGGTTGGGTTCTCACAAATACGCAGTGTGGACACGGAATGTGGTTGTTGGATATCTTGTAGCAGAAAGTACAGCGCTGAGTGTCCCAATTAAACATTCCCTGTAATTGGCTAATGTAAGGGTCTTCCACGATCACTGTGGAGCCTGCAGTAACATTGATTGTAATCCGAAGTCAATCTGTTAAGTGTATACAAATATAGTTGTACATACCAGGTGGCAAGTCGTCAGTCGTGACCAAGTATCTCCCTCGCTCATTGCTGTATTTGACTTGGACACAGGATCCAGCCACAGGGATTTTCTTGTTCGGTGACCCACGGGGGCGGAACAACACGTTGTCGTAAAATTCTCTCCTTCGAATCTTTTCCCGAGAATTGCGAGTTCCCCTTTCCTTCCCCTCTTGCTCCGCAACAGCTCTTTCGGCAGACCTCCGCGTCCTTGTCATCATCTTACGAAATTTCTTGGAAATATCATGGATCATGGCGGAGGTTACATCTTTGAGACAGGCTTTGTAGTCTTTCTTGTCCAAAGAGAGGAGCGCACGTTGACTGTATATTTCACCGATTAGCGTCCCATCGGGAGTTGCGAACATGAGGGCCAATGCGAAATATCTGAATTTTCCTTCATCATTCTTCACAGTCGCTTTCCCCTTCCGAAATAGCATATCTGCAATGACGTCATCCTTTGCAAGCGCTGTAGGAACACAAAACACAGAACACTAGAGTCACACCTTTGGTTCACTTTGATCATGCGTGCTGTACCTTGTTGATTACCTTTAACCAGCGGCTTCAATAGGTCTGCAAAATCAAGTCTCATAAGATATTGTCCAAATCGTTCAGTCAATTCCGACGTGCTCCTTGGGGATTCCAAAAACTTTTGCACTTTGCGATTGGCAATCACTTCCTCAACATTGATACGAAATAAGTCTTCTCCAAAGTGCCCTCCCTTGAAGAGAGTAGCCATGAATCTTTTCTTGTTTCCCTTAAATTCCATTTTCTGTCTTGAGAAGAAAAATTAAAATATCAGTTTGAGTTTTAAGTTCCAATTAAGTTACATTTCACAATTGGATTAACGGAAACAAGAAATACCAGAGAAAAGCACAGGCTAACGACCGAAGGAGAGAAAACACAAATTCAAAATGACGAACCGACGAACAGCGGCAACAGCGACGGCCTACCAAGCAACCAACAAACATAACATCTGAAATTGAAAAGTCATAGCAACGCAATTACGGAGCTGGAATTCAGATACAAAATTAAAAATTGCAATGCTTACTTTCGTAATGAAAGCAAAGAATTCAAACCCGCCGAATTGCCGACTTGTCAAAAACCCCCCAACTTGTTAAAAACCCGCCGAATTTGCAAAATCCACTTAAAATCCCGCCGAAATTTGGCAAAATGGCTGAAACCCGCCATATTTCCAAAAACCCGCAAAATTGACAAAAACTGCCAAAATGTCAAAAACCCGCCAAAATATCAAAAACTCGCCAAAAAGTCAAAAACATATTAAAGTCGTTGAAAACCGCGAAAATGCCAAAAACCACCGAATTGTCAATGTCTCGCCCAAACCCGGCCGAAATGTCCAAAACACATCAAAGACGCTGAAACCCGCTAACTTGACAAAAACCCGCCAAAATGTTAAAAACCTGCCGAATTGTCAATACCTCGTCCAAACCCCAATGCCCAAAACGCATCAAATCATTGAAACTCGCTAAATTGACAAAAACCCGCCAAAATCTTAGAAAACCGTCGACTTACAAAAACCCACTTAATCGAATTGTCAGAAACCCGCCGATTCACCCGAAACCCGCCAAATTGTCCTAAACACGTCGAACAGTCAAAATCATGCATCTCAATTCTAGGCGACCGCAAAGTAGTCCCTTATAGCGCGACCATAGACCTTTGATGCGTAACGCCGGGTGTTTTGCCCTAATTGTTTTGCTGCGAGTTATAGATTTGATTTATAACATATAGGGTAAGGTGGGCTAAGTTTCGCCACTTTTCTTGACCGGCATGCATGCGCATGGGAAATGAGCAATACTTAAAAATGGACATATCATGTAGCCAGAAATGCGTCTGTGAGTGG
>JAAXYW010000404.1:0-38975 GCA_036851895.1 Orthonychiurus folsomi | reverse complement strand
ACGTTAATTAATTTCCCCACCTTCGTAGGATTGCGATTTTGTGTTTGTGTAATTGTGTTTTTGAATTTATATGAGGTAGCATATGCAAGGTCAGCCTGCGAAGCAGGCTGGCGCGCTAGTTGATTATTACCGAGCACATATGCTTTAGCATATGGCACAGGTATTGTTAGGATTTGAGCAACCTCGCAACTTGTATATGGGGTATGCACGTATTCAGGAGTTCAATGAGCATTCCAATTTGCTACCGGAAAGTACAGATATTTAATACAATTTTGGGAGACGATTCTTAATTTACAAGAATTAAAGTTTTCAAGCGGTTGTAGGTAATGTTTTCTGTTCAAAGATATTCGTCATTCCCAAGACAGAAATGCAATTCAAATCAAATTCGAGCTAAATCTAACGGTATTCAACTCATTTACATATTCTGGACCAACATCCGTGCCTTAATCCCAAATCCAATGAATTAGCACGCTAGGTCATAGAAATTAAAGAGATTTCCCACCCTTGGAATTCCTTTTAATTTCCCGATCGTGATTTACTCTCATCTCAGCACAATGCCATAAACGTTCATGAAGGGAAAATCCGCCCCGAATTTTATGAATGACTAATAAGCGGACACATTAAATTCCCACTGCATTGGCTTTTGGCTTTGTATTCCATCCCCACACATACTAAACCATAAAAATATGCTTTGGCTGGGCCGATTGAAGGGGAAAAGGCTTCTCAATCCTAATTCATAAAAGTCACTCACCCTCAATCCTTATCCTGAACCCAAAATTTACATTACATTCCGGCCCTTTTCTTTCATGGATTTGACATCGTCATCAACATCATAATGCAACCCCTCATAACATGGGCCAGCGGATTTCACACTTTGCGGGTATCAGATTACAATTTCCTTTCGTTTCTATACGTTATACTTTTAACTTTCATGAAGCATGGGAACTGCAGTGCAAAATTCCATGCAATTATAACGTGACTCCAACGAACGAAGGTAATTGCATTGCAATGATTTTGGAGGGACTGACGTACCGCAATATAATTCAAATGCTCCATATGGAAATCCAGTGACGGATTTAATGCCTCAGATTAGTAAGAGTCAGGCTGGAAGCCAAAAAGGGTTACTTCAAAGTATTACGTGCATGGCTACGGCCCAGTAAATCCTCATTGTAAAACTTGGCTTACCGGTTCAAATCCACCAAGTAATCTGGAGGGATAAATAATCGGGGAGAACTGGGCACCGGAGATAAGCCCAAGCTGGGTTAAATTTTATGGCGGGGTTTCATGGAATTAATTTTTGAGAAAAAAATGAATCATTAATTTTACCGTGTACGGTACGGGAACCGTTTGAACTTTAAGTGGGTTGGTGCGAAATCCCTTGCATAAACTTTTCAGGTGTAAAATTAGTTTGGAATTGAAATTTTTCTTACATATAAAATATTCTCTAAGAAAGCAGACTCCCCTGAAGAGATTAAGTTCCCAGAAAACCGTATAATTTTACGATAATTACTTTAACTTGGAGATAAATAAGCAGGAAATAAAGTATTGGTTTAGCCCATGTAAATAAATAATGTATCACATATTTATAATAATTACAAGCTGATTGGCTCAGGCAGACAGAAATTAATCCTGCCTTAGCAGAAGTAACCAGAAGGCCGAGTTAACCGAATCAATCAAATCGTGGCTTGTGGCTTTTCTCCTCCTGATTTTTCCACCACAATAATATTTCCGAGTTCATCCTTTAATTAAACCATAAGCTTATCTCCCTTCCCCCACCACACACCAAATCCAAGTAGGAAGTGTAAGGACAAATATTATTCATAATTTTGGAGATAAACTCCTTGAGTAATCGGTTCATTGATTTACTTCCTGGACTTTTTACGCCATTAATCATGGAGTTAACAGTTTCATTGCATTTGGATGGACAACGTCCCGGTATCAACCCGTCCATGGTATCCGCCTAACGTCTGCTCTGCTACTGCACTGATTGCTTTAAAAAATATGCATTGCATTTAGCTTAACATTCGTACGTGTAGGTTATTCTAATTTGCCTGGTTGGATATGTAGTACGTCTGTGAGCTATGAATCACCCAAGCTTTTTTGAAGGACTCCCTGGTAAAAAGATGCATTGTGGAAAACTCCCTCATGATATATGATGCTTGGCACGCGCTCATTCCTTGTGTACATCCACCAAGGATTCCTTTCCCTTCGGTTCCCTTCTTAATTAAAGGGATTAAACTTTTACGAGTCGAAAACTGATTAAATACTTCTACAACTTCAGTTCCTATTATACATGCAAAGGGAAAAGCCTTTCTCTTACACGTACGTACGTAACGTATACTCGACGGGAAAACCTCTTTATTCCCTCAGAAGGGAAGAACCATGGAGCCATGTCCCTAATAACCAACTATATAGCTTAAGGATGGATTAAGTATGTATTTGAAAAGTTTTGCTTTCCTACCACATAGTATGGGTAGTAGTCAGTATTCTTCCTGACTTCTCTTTCCTTATACTTTAACTTCCTCGGATCCCGATTAGGCGACTCTGCGCGCAAGATGAGGGGAAAGGGAAAGGCAATGGAAATAGGCAAGGAAGAATAAGTCATATCATTGGGAGTAAGAGAGACAGAAGTAATTAGTCAAAGAGGAGACTTTTGATGGTCGAAAACAAAAGAAGGGGGAATCCATGGGGAGGGAGAACTCTCGACGGAGGAAGAGGGACTTTCGTAAATCTAATGAATGCAGAATTGGGGAAAGGCTTTAGGAAAATGGAAAGGAGGGGATAAGTGATAAGTCAAGTCAATCATGGGCTTAATTAAGGGCTTTAAATAAGGAGAATGTTGACGAGATATCCTTCCACTCATTCCTTAGTTCAAGAGCCATCCAGGACGCATTCGTCATCATTCATACTACTAGTTTGTAGTCAAGGAGGACTCATTCATACAACATGCAACATGGAATTAAGGATTTAGTTCAGAAATTTTCAATATTTAATTAGAGGACTTGAACATTTCTTCTTGGGAATATTTCAAATTAACTTAATATCTTCATTTTAAATGAAATATGACTATATGTGTGTACGCCATGCCTGCCTGCAAGCCATTGGCTTAATCCTAATCTCTAAATGTCCAATTAAAAACACAAATTCATTAAACTCACCTGAAGAAGTTGACGTGTGTTGTCCTCCAGATGTGGATGGGTCCATCTCTTTCCCGTTAGCACCTTGTGATGAGGAATTCGGTGGAGTTTTCCTTTGCTGTTGATGTAGGGCTGATGCCTTCAATCTCCTTGTTGGGGATAGGTCAATTCCAGATGGAGAAGGACATGATGTTTGATATGATCCACTGTGACTGTGACTAATACCGTGATTTTGCTTTTGATTGTTGTATTCTGGAGAAAGTGTGGGTGGATTGATTCCACCAACCTCATGGGACATGGACCGCCCGGCTCCCAAGTTCAGTTGGGAATGAATATTATTGTTGATATTCTTCGGGTTTGGGGTCGGATTTGAGAGAGGGGCGGAAAATAGTGGGCCACCGCTCTTACCACCCTACAGAAAATAAACGGGAGGAATGAGTTGGATGTATAAAAGACAATGTAAGGATTTATGTCTCCTGCATATAAAATAGGCTTAGAAGCTTTTCGGATGGACGGTATGGCATGGCATGGAGCGGAGGGAGCTTTAGCAGGCTTGGGCGCTTTTTTAATTACACATATCGGGAGAGGATCAACCCGGGATTAGTTTAGCCGTCCCCACATCCGCTTATCCCATGTTACCGTACAGTACAGTGCTACTTTGTTAAAACCCTTTTCATTCCCAGCCTCAGCTCAAACTCCCCAACCAGCACTAACACAGGAGATAACACTGCTGGGAGAAGAGGACGAGGATGAACAGATGAGCCAGCAAATCTCTTCTACTCTCTGAGCTGTAGGGTCCCTAGTAAAATTTTGCTACAATTGGATGAGAGAAATGGGTTACAGATTTTAAGCGAATTTTAACAGTAATTGACTATATTAGTGCTAAATGTTCACGTAATTGTTGCCAGATCCGGAAAGCCAGAAATAGTTTTTTAATCCTAAAATTTCTGATTGTATCGCAGTACGGTTCATGCGAATTTTGCGTCAAGTTAGCCTCTGCAATGCTTAGGAGTTTCCAGATCAGGATATGCTAATTAGTATTAATTGGGATAAGTTATTGAAGAGGATACCTGCTTTCTCAAATGCTAAAGTTTTTGCTGGAATTTAAGTCCATAGTTTTACCGTCTTCAACACAGGATTAGGATTTTTAGCACGAAATCCAGAGAATTAAAAAATATAGTGTATCCCAAAAATTTCCACAAGGATTTCCACTTAATTTGCTTACTTCAGAGTCGATTCCTAACTAAGTAAAAGGAAAAACCGGGGTTGCCTTCAGAGGGAAAACTTTGTCACCACTCTATGGGTAATCCATGATTTTGCTCCTAGGGATTTGAATGAGTTTCCTCACACATACTGTACAGCCCTTCACAAAGTAATGAATGAATGGGGAGTTTCGACTCAAGTCTTGCAGACCAGGATTTACCATAGGACCCCAAAGTTGAGTAATTCGTAATCCCTTATCCTGAACGTGCAGAAATGGAAGGGAGCAAGTGGGGAATGGAATACATACGGGTGGATGGATTAGTTTGGATTAGTCGTCAGGATAATGCGAGCTAATGCTCTTTGCCGAGCTTCACTTGGTTCAATGCTAACGCTGCGCTGCTGCTGCTGCTCTAATCCATAATCCATTCTATAGAAAAGGAGGGAACTCGCACAATGACGAAACTCTTTTTTTTATGGATTAAGGAGAGCAGATAAAATATAATCCTTTTCTCTATGTAGTAAAGCGTCAATGCAATAAATAATATTGTGCTGTATAGTGGGATAGGATAGGGTGAGTGATAAGATGAGGAAGGAGGACATTTACGAGCCTTGTAAAGTTAGGATCAGAGGAAGCGACGAACGGGCTTGACTTGGACTATAAACACTTGGCTTGCAATATGTCAGATTTGAACGTATGGATTTGGATTTAGCAAATGGTGATTTAAAAATAGAAACAAATCTAACTGAGACATGTCAGTCAGATAGAAATTTGCAAAGTTAGAGAGGTATGAGATACAGCTTTATTGTACTTTTTTTTAGAAAAGCGCTAACTATTAAATTTGTAGACAATATTTTTAGGATTACGTAGTGTGGACTAACATTCTAATTCTAACTGGCCTTAATTCTAAATTTTGCTTTAATTGAATTAGAAACTCGAATTCGCGTAAATCCGACCTGATCCGCTTGGCAAAGTTCAATTTACCTGGCGCTGGAATTCCCGTATGTTATGAAACCAATACTTTTTCATTGTCCAGCCCGGATTTGCACAGTTTGACAAGTAAAGGCCGGCTGGACTGAACTCAGGCTGTATGTATCCCACACCCAGTAATTCCAAAGTACGTACTAAATCTGACTGGATGAGTAGCGTGACTTATTATTACTTTGTCCTGTATTTGGTACGGCCGTTTTTCGGCTCGATGGATGTATTAGTCGATAATCCCTTGAATTGTGTGTGTCAAGTGCTCAGCATTACTGGCTGTCAATACTCCATCAATAACTGATTAAACTCATATCTTTTCTAATATAGCATATGGGCATTTGCCGTCAGTCAATGCTCGACGTCTGGCCCCGTAGTAGCCAGATTTTTCCTCGAGTGGTAATTGTGCATAAGATTACGATTAAGCCGATTGAACCTAAATCATTTCGCGAGTATGAATAATCTGTTTTTGCAAAAAAAAAGTCAGCTCTCCACTTGTTATGGGTTTTTTGCCATTAGTAAGCTCTAAATATGTCCCGATGCGTTGTTCTATATTTGAACAATGAAATAATGCACAGGATTCAAAATATTATTAATTTTAGTAATTATTTTAATGGAATATAAAGCTAGCTGAATGATACACTCAATTGTTTGGGATATGCGTTCCAAGTGTATGTAGTTATGAATGTTGCACAATCCGACCCTTTATTGCACATATTTAAACAATGGATAAGTTTACTGGCCTCGAATTGACACTCCAGAAGCAATGTTTAAGCGTGAGCAAGATTCATGTTCAGAATCTGGAAAAGCAGTGCAAATGTACATCCGTTGTGCTACTGTCTGCCTAAATGTAATCATCAATCCGCATACCGCCAATATTTGGAAAATGAACATGATGATTAAATCCCACAAATCACAAATCATTTTTTTAATTGTAATAATTGTGAAGTGGGGGATAACTAGTATGAGGGATGAAGGGGAAATTGCATTGGAGTTGGATTGATTAAAGCTTTATCTTCTCCTACGATTACTCAAATGATTGCTCCTGTTTATTTGTCGGCTGTCACGGCGGTTTCTTTTGTCACTCCCTAACCCCTGACATGTGAAACCATTTATAATTAAATTATCATCCCAAAGTCTAGGGCAAAGTTTGATTCCCCTGCTTGCACTCGTGCATATGATGGCACACATGCCTGCATAGTAATTATTATTTTTTATTAATAACTTACTTGCCCAACTGATTTAATTCGTAATTTATCCCCACTTGATTGAACTACTGAAGTGTTGTCATTCAGCTTTCAAGTACAGCGGACTGAACAATAATTGTGCCAATTACAATCGCTCTCAGAGTTTTTTTTCCCCGAATATGTCCAAATCTGGCCTTTCCGTGAAACCGATTAATGATTAAAATATTATGAATCCATACAAAAACGTGTATTTTGTACGATAATTAAATCAGTGCAAATGAGAGCCGTGTCGTCTATATCCTTTGTTTGCGTCATATCATTGATGTGTATGATGACAGCAGCAGGTGAAATTTACCTCACCACATTTTAGATTGACGACTCAGATTTGCGATAATTATCATATTTAGCAGTTGTGGGAATTCTACAGTAATTATCCCTACTGCATACATTTTGCATTTGCATGTTAAGTCTGCAAATGTGTAATCTCATTCAGCTTACTCCCCTAATTTCTCAATCACATGCGTGTTGAGACCTGCTCGACAGTCTACTTGCTATTCAATCATAATTTATTCCTATAAAAATCTCAAATTCCTCTGATGTATACTGGCCAAGATGATATGATTTTCTACCTAATGTGCATTTAAAAATTAAGGGTAAGGAATGGAATATTCTTAAATTATAACTAGCGATTTTGTTTAACGTTTTTAGCTTAAAAGATTTTCCTTTCAGAAGCAGTAAATCTCACATCGGGTTGGGTAGTGCACATTTTGCTTTTAGATTGGCAAGTTTGTCAATGAGGGAAAATACATTATATCGAGAAAAAAAATTAGAACTCAGAAACTCACCAACTGTTGCTGAAGAGGTGTACCCGGGCTGTTACCCTTGGATTCCGCTGTGTAAATCGGGCTTGGAGCATCCCCACCACTCAACCCCGAAACAAACCCTGGGCCTAATTTCCCAGTATTCGCGGCTACCCATGCCTCAGCAAATGTTTCCATTGCACTTTGAAAATCCATTTGTGAAGAAAAAATTGACAAATAGTATGTGTTTACTGACGAATATTTATTTGGTATTAATTATGAGTTTGGTATTTGAAATTTCTTGAGATTTTCATTTCGTGCTGATTTTTTAAAAGTTTTTTTGTTATATTTTTTAATTTTAATTAATCAAATCAACCGTTGATAGAAATTAAAGTTTATACGACTCGCGAACCAAGTTGATGTGACAAAGCTCTGTCCACGACTGAAGTTCCCTTATCCTTACGAAGGGGATTAAAAAGGGAAGAAAAGGGTTTATAAATCCTTTTCTGGGCGAGGAAAAAAAATTTATCCGACTCAAAAGACTTGGTCTGTTTGTAGCACGTAGTGTGCTCACAGCCGTCTGAATATTTGTTCTTGTCCTATGGTTTTATGGTTTTATATTGGATAATGCCAATGTGAACTTTTCTTTTTTTAAAATGTTTATGATTTCTGGAGAGACATGTGCTGGTGAGGAGTTCGGAGAGAGAGTGAGGGTTAGGGCGGAAAAGACTGAGAAGAAGAAGACCCGGGTAAGACGGGTTGAGACGGAGTTGGTTGGGGAGTTACCCGGTCCCGGGCTTCATATTATTCCCGCTAATCTCTGCTCCATTTGGGTTGGAAGGGGGAATCGCCAACGCATGCCTTGTTCTTGGCTACCTTTCTCGGATTGAAGATTTGACGTCCGTCGGCCCTGCCTCTTTCCACCCTTTCCTCCCGCCTTGTTACCCGCTTTTTCGGATACAAGAAAACCAGCCCTTTGCCGTCTGCTTTGCCTTTCGTCCTCAACCTACTTATTTGGTTTCATGCATGCAGTCAGGGCGGAATTCTATATTCGGGGCTGTAGGGGTGGTTGGATCCTACTGCGGTTGTAGAATTTCAACCCCTTCTTTTCTTGGGAAAGAGTTTTCTTTCTTTGGACTTTCCTTGTCGTCCCATGTGGTGGATTTGGACGCGAGTTCATAAATCGTAGCACTTTCTCCAGTACTGAGGATATTCAAAATTCAAATACTGACGACATGCCATGCTTTGGTTGTGTGGTTTTATATCTGCTGGTATGAAACAGAAAACGGCTCTTGTTTTAAAAACAATGTTAGGCATGGCATCTTTGTATACATTTGGAATTAGTAATGGGGAAGGAAAAATATCTCCAAATGAAGAATGAAAACGCGGTCAATACTACCTGTTCAGAAATTACAATGCATTTTGTAACAGTCTGACTGGTTAAAATGTAGTATTTTGCGGTTTCTGTTCAATTGTTTAGCTCTGTTGAATTACATGAGTGGATCGAATTAATGCTACCTGAATGTTGAAAAAGTGATTTTATGTTTATATCCGCCCGTACTGTAGAAACATATAAACTTTATCGCTTAAATTTATAAAACTTTCATCCTTGTACATTATCTTCACCGCAGGGTGATATGAAACTGCGACAGACATTCCACTGCTACAGCTCGTCCTTTCAATTCATTTAATTAAACAAAGGTGGGTCGGAGAGAAAGAATTAAGGCTCCCGACGAGTTTTGATCCCTTCTTTTCCCTACCCGCTCAACTTTCTCTTCCATTTAATTTGAATCATGGAAGAAATATGTTTGCATGTATTATTTGGACTTCATTTTCATTCCATGGAATTTGGAATGAAAAGGCTTGTGGCCTCACACGGCACGATGGCGTCACCCTTCTCATCGTGTGCCATCCACAGAAAGTTACCACCAGGGAAAAATGATGGGAGTTAATTTGAAAGTTTTTGAGGAAAAGACTAAAAGTCTTAGATTTCGAGAGCCAAGGGGTTTTGGAACGTGCTCCACTCAACTCCATCTGGCCTTAAGAGCTGAAGGGGGGACTCCCTTCTTCAACCCACAAGTAACTAGTAAAGCCCTTTTCCTGGTCCCCATCTTCATCTTCTTCTTGATGAAGACGAAAAGGTCGTCGGGAAAAATACGTTTTAATCTCTGTGGTGATTAAAAGCGGGTTGGGGACGCTCGACCCGCTCCCACAAAGCCCATTCATATATTATTGTCCGGGGAAAAGCTCCACCCCCACAAACCCTACTCTTTCTTTTTGAAAGAAGAAAATCTCCTTGCTTGGTTTCACCAAAAAAACCAGATCCTTAGACACTTTTCAAACCACGATTTGACGGGGAAAGTCACGAAGGACCAGTAAATATTTCATCCCATGAAAATAAATTCAAATCAGGGCAAGAAACAAAACAATTCAAGTGGAAAAGTCCAAATTGCATGTTCCTTGTGTTAATTTCTTTAAATTAAGATGAAATTTTCAAATTATGGGGAAATTTTTTATTATTTCGGAACAGTTTTAGTTTTTGTTGTTAACTGTATTGCTAAGCATACAGGCATAGCTAATTTCCAAAAGGCATAATTTCTCTTGGTTGTAAAGCCTGTGGAAGAGCCCTTTCGCCCAGCCTATAAGAAATCTTTATTGACTCTGGAGATCTGGGGGGACTCGGGGGTGCGGTGCGTGTTTGGCAGGGAGGAAAGAGAAAGCCCGCTTTGCATTTTCCCGATGCCTTACCACTTAATTCTTTGCTAATACTTTTAATACAGAGCAAAACCTTCTTTCTCTTTTCCCCATCACATAAATTCTCATTCTCTATAAATTCCAGTACATGAGGCTTCCTCTGTCTCAAGCAGCGACCAATCTTGTGGGCTCAGGCGGACTTGAGAAAGAGAGGCTCCCACTCATATCCTTCTACCCAAGTTAGAAAATAAGTAATGCGCTTCCATATAAACGACTGGGATTTGTAATATTCGTCTGTGCAATTTGGTGGAACTTAAATGAAGGAGAAGAAGGCATCTATCTACTCCAAAGGGGTACGTGAGCATTCGAGATAATTTTCCTTTCTCGTCAACTTTATTTTCATTAGAATTACGGAATGGAGTTTCCTAGGAATGGTTTTTGGGCAACCAAGATTGTATTCTAACCACATACTGTACGTATGGGAATATTTAGTGTACCGGATTCCTAATTGGCTTGAAATAATTCGAAACACGTAGCGGAGGTGAATGTATTCTCATACAAACCTAATATGAGCCCAGGTTTCATCAATCTAATGTATGCAAATTCCGGCAATTAAATGCATGTAATAGGGGTTTTAAATCTACAATGGCAAATTTGAAAATAGTTGTCTGGTTTGTGTTCGTGCAAAATTTATATAAAATTTGAGGCAATTAACGAGAGGAATTGCAGTAGATTCATATCTTTCTGATTGTGTTTAGTTTCTTGTCTTAAAGATTATTCGATTTGTATTAGATATTCACTTTTCTGAACCTTGTGGTACTTGAGGGTAGATTTTAAGTCGCCTGTCATTTCACTAGACCGGGAAAAGGATATACATTTACTTAGGGATTTTGTTTTCCAATTTACAAATTGAAGTTGTGGTTGATGCTTGCTGCTTATGACAAATTCAGGGCGCTTTGAAGGAGCTTTGAGCTAAAATGAGGAGGAAACCGCGAAGGAATCTTTCTGGGGAATCACAACTTAAGACGTCAAGCCATTTCACTCGCAGGATTTGTCATCTCGAGAGATGAAAAATGATCTCATCTAGTTTCTTAACTCAATGTCAGCTTATTATTCCTAGTACATGCATGGGGTAATATTGTTGACACAGCCCAGCACCCCTATACACTCCTTGTACAATTTTCCAGCCCGCCTTTCTATTCTCTTTACAAGGGAAATTTATGTGCTTCGGTGCACTAGCATACTTTGAACATTTTTTGTCAGACGATGGAAATACAGCTAGTTTTGTCCGTATGTACGAGTACAAGTAAATTGATTGCGGATAATTTCGGCTCGGCACTTTCTTTAAGGAAAATCAATTAATTCCCCAGTGCCGACTGTCAGTAATCACCTTAGGATTCCGGGTGACGTGAGGTTCATCTCATAAGTTGCACACCATAGCTTTTCCCCGCATTAAGCAATTGTTGGTGACAGACGTTGGAGTCTTTTGGGCTTGGATGACTTTGCTCCTATTAATTCCTGTTGAGTGGATCAAGACAAACGAGCTTTGATTGGAATTGGAGCAGGGGGAGTTTGTTTTGAATCCGGACTATGTCAAGATGCAAAGACAAATCAGGGTAAAATCCAGCGTATCTGGTTACGCATTGACCCAGTGTCGTAATCTCAGTGTCTTTGTCGTTAAGACTCTGGGATTTTATTCATTTACGATACGTTAAAGAAGTTTCTGGGGTTTTATTCATTTACGATATGTTAAAGAAGTTTGGTTCTGATATATTAGTTGCAGGTCAACTGACAAATAATATTCAATTTAAACACGTGTGTTGAAATTTGATACAAACGCTGCAAAATTCTACTCTTTTGATTGGGAATAATGTTGTTAAATACTAAATTTGTCTTGAAATGGAGGTTTGAAAATGTCAAAAGCAAGATCCTTGATTCAGTGATCCGAAGGATGAGTTTCCATCCATCCGCCCTCTCTTTTGGTCCTGTGAAGCTGTGAATGTGAATTGGATTAAAGAGTATTCTGTTCATCTGCACTTAAGTGCTGAGGGAAAGGATTGAATTTAAACAGAGTTAGTAATTAACCAAAAGGATCGCGGAGGAGTCAAAGGATGAGAGAGTGGAATTATTTGGGTCGTCGGCGTCGGGGGCTGCTGCTTTGGTTTATGAATACCTTCTACTTTGAAAGCAAAGCTTTCCCCATAAGAAATGTTAGGCGAAACTTGGAATTGGAGGTAGAGGAAGTTACGAGGAAAGCATATCCTCCTTAGCTGGGAGTAGATTTTGGAACATTAATAATAGAGACTTTGCTGCTGGAAGTCCAACCGATACTCTTTCCATGTCAAATGCCATCTCCATCCCCGTTAATCTCATTAAGTGACAAGTTAAAAGGCGGGGTTTGATTTAATTACCCCTGGTTAAATGTGTACGTCTAAATGCTTCTTAATTGCTGTTAACCAGGGCTCCTTTCCAAAGGAAAAGAAAGGAGAAAGGTTCAAAGGATGGAAAGATCCACGATGGCTGAGTGAAGAGTCAACTAAAAGCTCTTAGCATTTAGCACGGATGGTCGGGGAAAAGACTTCTCTTTTTCTAAATTCCAAAATTCATTTTATACACTTCCAGAGCATCTTCCTCCAATTTATTTCTTGGGGTAAAGGTTTTATTGGATTTAATGAACCACTTGGAGATGCTAATGAAGAATACAGGTCGTACATACCTGATTAGAGAATGTCGAGCGAATACCTGGCTCCAAAACATTGTTCAGTAATTCCAATTTTTTGTACCCGTTTTTTAAATTAATTTTAAAATAATTTGCAATTGGAACCTTTTCATCAATTTCATAAGTTTTGCATTTCAGTGTGCTCAATTCGAAATTACAGTAATTGCAGTCTGCATTTTTTTCTGATTTTACCTCAAAATACTGGTATAGTGTAGGGACAGATAAGTGTTTTGCGATGTTGGAAGCATACAAGAGACACCGGGTCAGATTCTTCGTTTTGACGTGTACAATTAGCAAAATGAAGAGGGGACGATCAAAGGAGCTCATTTTTCTCATCTCCATCCACTTCATCTTTGCGTACCTCCCCTCAGCCCATGCCCTCTCTTTCATTTTATTCTCGACTTTATTTATTTTGATCTTCAGCTTCAACATTTTTGGTACATATTGACATTTGTCCAATCTGGTCTGGAACGGTTAGTCTAATGAAGGTACAGCAGAGCATCAACGTCCGATTCTATCAGCGACTTGTTCCACATTCAACCAGGACCCGTTTATCTGGATCCTGTGTTTTATTTTTGAAAATGCTACCCGAATGTACTATCATTCCGATGCTTATCGTGTTTCACCACGATTTAAAAAAATCAAAAGGAATGCTTATGCCAAGCATGGACTAGCTTGTTTACACTATTTACATTAGATGATGTCGTTTACATCGGTTAGCCCGTGATTTTTGTATCATCTTTATGTCTCCATGATTTCCCTCGACTGATTGTCCCTTGAGATCATTTTTACGCTTGCAAAGGATTTCCTATCTGCCGTACTTTCGTGGGCTACTCTTCTCAAAGGATGAATCGGATGCATTTTTACATCCCAAGGTAGTGTCTTGTTTAATTACATTGTGCAAAGTGCAATGTAAGTATAATGTATGGAAAGCTAAATTTCAACTGGCGGGATGAAATTAGGATCATTATACACATGCTAAGCGGAATGTTTGGGTGCGGGTCTTTTTCTATCTCCTCTGAAACCACTCAACCAATCGTGGAGCTCGTTAGCTTAAGATCACAAGTTGATCTGACCTTTGACCTCTGACTTAGGGCAGTTGGGTTAGCACCTAGGTTAGCAGTTGAAGGACGAGTCGGGGCCAAAGGCCCCGCCAAGTGCTGGTTTTTAATACCTGGTTCAAATCGTTTGGAACACCATAAGATATCGTTTTTTGTAAATTGTTTTAGACTACTGTACAAACTGTACTTCATCTATAGCTAAACAAAATTAATCGTTCGCATTTGCTATATGGTTGAGATGTATTCAGCAATCTTTTCAAAATTGGCGGTCTTCACAAGTGTTATATTGAAAGAGACGCAATTATATTTGTGAATAGTAAATCCATATCTATTATTTCCAAACACCTCGTTGGTTTCTCAGTCGTTCCCAGAAATGCTTGAGAAAAGAACTGGATTCGTTTTGTTCAAGCATCGATTTATTTCCTTGAAAACATTGGACTTTATTCCTTCACCACAACAGATGAGACAGACTTGTAAATGAAAGTTCCTCCCGTCCAAATTGAAAACGAGAAGGTATATTAACCCAGATAAGTATAGTCAAAACGGAAATTAGCATCTGGTTTTTTCTAACAAAATGTTTAGTAGAGGGTGAAAAGGGAGAAGGAATGGAACGGAGGTAAGATAGGCAGGCATGGAAAAGAATGACGATTGAGATGAGTGAAGCTTGAAGAAGATAAGTAGGAAATAAAGTAAGAGACAAGAAGTAATCATCCTGCATAATACATTATGGCAGTTATACTTACTCCAGGATCCCATTCCCATTTCAGTCCCTATTGCATTTTGCTCCTCGTTCTTTTTTTTACATACCCATTTTACCCGGGTATAAAATATGAATCTCATCATTGTGAGAGAATACAAGGGGAAAGCGGGGAAAGGAGGAAGAACAATTTCCTTTTTATGTATGAAAATCTTCTTTGTGGCTTAGAGAAACCGTTTTAATTTCCCTTGAATCCAAACAAGAGTTGAAAATGAAAAAAAAGAGAAAAGGTTAGCATTGAACTGACTGACTGGGCTTAACTTTCAAAAGAGGGGAAATCTTTTTTTTGGTTCGGACAGACTTGTCGACAGGAACGACGATGTACTTAACCTGACTTTCCATCATATTTGCTTCACTTATGCATTCATATTCTTCTTTGAAAAAAGAATCCCGTGTCTCGACATCCTCCAACTGATGATCTTTTCTCCTTTGCCCTTGTACATGATTCCTTCCAGAATGGGTTTAATGTTAGGCAGAATTAGGCAACAAAAGGATGGATCATTTCTCTCAAAGCTCCAAACTTAAGAGGAAAGACGAGCCTGTCCTATAATTTGAAAATGTGACGTTTTAAAGCCTTTATGAAGCCTTTCCGCAGGGGAACTCTGTGAAGGGAAAGTAAATCCTGAATCAAATGTAATAAATTACATCTCCGCTTTTCCAGGGATTTAATTTTTACTTTTTTAATAAACTTCTAGATGTAGTAGCGGGATTTTCTGTTTGAAAATTCTATAATATGCTCTTTTATTGCTTAAACTAAAAGAAGTTGGCATGTACCTGAGTCGATATTCAGTAAATTTGCTTGTTGCTGGCAATCCCCCAAAACTGAATGCAAAAATATAACGTGAACTGTGAAGTCAATTACCAGTCGAATCAAATAACGGTGTATTGCATTTTAATATAAAATGTTGACTGTTCATTGCTCCAAGGATTGCGAAGTGCTAAATTTCACACTCTAGAACAACACATATTTAATTTATTACTATGTAATTAGTCTATATTTTCTATGCCCAAGTTTAACTTATTAAGCAAAATGAATCTAGAAATTTGTCAATCTTGGCAATATATTTTGCACAAGCAGTTCGTGATTATGAATTCGGGAGTCGGGACATTGTCATTGCATGGTCAGTATTGCCAGGTTCTCGTGTACCTTTTTGGTTGCACACAGCGATGCCTATTGGCTTTGAATGCTACAAAAAGAAGCGAGTAAATATTGATTAAAAAGATCCCGGGAGTTGAAAGCTGCTGTTGGGTGGAAACCCAGAAATGACACTTATTTTTACAGCAGTTTAGTAATTTTTACAATCCGTGGATCGTTTAATATTTTTAGTGTTTCTCAGTTGTACTTTTGCTAGTTTTTCTCACACTGGATGGGTAAAGCTCTTGGCCAGTTATGGAATTTATCGAGTTGATTAAGGTCCCTAAAGTAGATAATGTAGTTTTAAGACGATCATTGGGATCACCGATTGAGGGAACACTTTGCATAACTGGACATCACCTCATACTATCATCGAGAGTAGAAGATGCTGAGGAGTTATGGGTGATTACTGCAAATACAGAATGCAATTTAATTAATGTTAACTAAAGTACTTTTAGTGAGCGGTTTGCTTTACAGTTTCTACGTAGTATGGACTGTAGATCATTTTGCTTAAACTAAACTATATGTCCTAATTATTGAATCTGCGTTACATGTTGGCATTAACTACGTGTTTTATTTCTTTCTTTTTCAGCTCCTGCATCGCAATATCGACGCTATTGATCGGAAACCTTCTACATTCGGTGGTGGCACTGTCGTTGTTAAATGCAAGGATTTCTCAATTTTGAACTTTGATATTGCCAGAACGGAAGACTTCAATAATGTGGCTGATTCCATTGATGCGCTTTGTAATGTTGGTAAGTACCTGGACTTAGAATTTCTTACACCATTTCCGCCTCCAGGTTAAGACGGCTTCATACCTAAATTTCTGCTAACCATTTAATTTTTTACTATCACACCATGATTACAATGCTATCTAATTGTATGAATCGATATAATATATGATATGTATATATGTAATCTATGATGTATGTGTTATAACCGGGACATTCGGGGGTCAGCTCTACGTTGTACATCCCACCCAATATGTAGTTACTGAACCAGAACTTTATACTTTTATTGCTAGTATTAATAATTGCGTTTTTCTTGCATTCTACAGACATTCCAGGCTTGCTCTACCCGTTTTTCTACCGATCCATGCATCCCATTGTTGAAGACGGTTGGACGGCTTTTACAACGGAGGCCGAATTTTCTAAATTGATGTTGAAATCCGATGAATGGCGAATAAGTCAAGTCAACAAGGATTACTCTGTAAATATAAATTTCTCAATATTAATATGTAAAAGGAAGTAATTGTATTAATGTTTGTACAGGTTTGCAGTTCCTATCCTGCCTCAGTTGTTGTACCAAAATCAATTACTGATGAGGTTGTAGTTTCCGCAGCCTCATTTCGACAAGGAGGTCGTTTCCCAATTCTTTGCTACCGACATGAAAATGGGTCTGTCCTTCTCAGAAGTGGACAGCCATTGGTAGGCCCAAGTGGAAAAAGGTGTAAAGACGACGAGCGCCTCATTAACGCCGTTTTGGGACCAGGGAAACGTGGCTATATAATTGACACACGAACCCAAACGCTAGCTCAGACGGCTAAAGTGAGCTATTTACTTTTCAAATTATTGGTTGCATTAGCTGCGATGGGATGCTGACAAATATTTCTAACGCTATTTGATTCTGGCTATTTGAACAGCATTTTTTAAAAGTTTCATGTTAAATTTGGCATGCTTTTCTTCCTCTCTTTTTCATTATTAGGACTTCATTTCTTAAGTTTAATGGTTTGAAAGTTTTTCAATAATGGGCAACGGCAAGCACGCTTGGTGCTTCACTCAACTGCTTTGAGTTATTTTTAAAGAGATTATTTACCAGACTTTGTGCATTCTGAGAATGGTTAAAATAATTTAATTTGAATGTGAAGCTACTTTAAATAGCTGTCATACACTTTATAGCTGCCTTTCTGCGAAAATATTAGGAAAAGAATGACCAGTTTACTGACGCCGAGATCTAGTCTAATCCTAAGCAAATATTATTTTTATATAACAATGTGGTCGTTTAAATATCAACTCTCTTGATCTCAATTTCCGCGCATCTACTTGTCTCGAATGGCTTTGATCTATGCTCTCTGTCTCTCCTCTCTCGATTTGTTGCATCCTGAAATGTAAGATTCTGTATTTTGCAAACTTTTTACTTAAACATTTTATCGCTTTCAACTCTTGGGTTGATTGAGCCCTGTGGTTCTGGTGAGTGGAGACGATAATTAAGGTGCTTTGGTTGGCCTTGGTGGACTGTACAGGTTATATTTGATTGGCAGTCTCGTGGAGGAGGCTTTGAGTTGGAAATTCATTATCCACAATGGCGAAGAATCCATAAACCTATCGACAGGCATCACAATCTACTCGACTCCTTAAGCAAACTCATAGATGGTAAGTAAGGCATAAAAGAAATATAATTTGATTTCAATGTACGTGTATTGGGTTTTCGCCTAAATAACGAAAAAATTTTTAAATATTTTAGCATGCAATGACACTTCGTCCAGTGTTGATAAATGGCTGAGCCGCCTTGAAAACTGCAATTGGCTTTCCCATGTTCGGGATACATTAAATTGTGCGTGCTTGGTAGCACAATGCCTTGATCAGGTAATGTACAAAATATATATAATGCGTATATATCTTAAAATTCAGGATATACTGGATGATCAATCGATCACTCTTTGAATTTAGGAGAACTTGTCGGTGCTCGCCCATGGGTCTGATGGGACCGACACCACTCTAGCAGTCACATCGTTGACTCAAATCATCCTGAATCCGGACTGCCGAACAATTCGCGGATTTGAGGTAAAATATTCTTTTTTTAAATTATCTTGAGTAGTACAGTAGTATAGTACAGTATTAAATATGCTATCTCGACAATTTATAGGCGCTAATTGAGCGGGAGTGGATTCAAGGTGGTTATCCTTTTGGATCTCGACATTTTAGATCTTGCTACGCGTATTCTGCATCTGCAGTTAAAAATCCTAAAAAGAAATATGCCCCGACTTTCATGCTTTTATTGGATTGTGTGTGGCAGCTATTCGGCCAATTTCCATGCAGCTTTGAATTCACCGAGCATTTTCTTTTAACTCTGATTGAGCATTCCTACGCATCGCAATATGGTAAGTTTCAACACATTTTAAATACGAAATTTTCAATTTCTACAAATTACCTCTATTTTTCTTTACCTTCAAGGTACATTTATTGGAGATAGCGTCTGCGAGCGGGAAATTCTTGGACTCATGGAGAAAACGGTCAGCCTTTGGTCTTATGTTAACCGACCGGATGTCATTCATACATTTATGAATCCAGTGTATGAACCAAATTCAAATGTCATTTGGCCTTCTGTTGCTCCCGCTAGTTTGGTAAGTGCCTGCAGTTATATACAGCCAGTTTGATGCATACTTTTCGCATCGCCTTTCATTCCCTGAGAGTTGCCAAGTGAAAAATTCGTTTCTTCCCTATACAGACATACAATAATACAATTGCTTCCTTAGTCATTCATGAAGTAATTTTATTAGTCAGGTCTTTAATTGAATCAATCTGAAGGTACTCTCTAAAATGCTAGTTTCCTTTAGGATCCGTCACTCAACAAAATGTTGTATGAGTCATACAATTCTGCTTACTCATAATACGTTTTACTAGCATTAATTCCCATTACCATGTAAGGAATAGGTTTAGTAGTGTAGCCAGGTTAACTATTTATGAACTAAGGATGCTCAGCTCGATTCATTAAGGTAGTTACGAAAGTAGCGAGAAATTATGAATGATGTATGGTTTGATTCGTGCATTTAGCATTGGCAAAAAGAGCGTAGAACATTATAAGTTAATGTAACCACAGTTAATTAAATTAACACAATTTTAATTGTCTGTCCTGGGACGCCGAAGTTTTTATGTACTTGCTAAATTTTAATCATTGCTACTTTTTTGATCCGCTTCTTTATAAATTAATTAACAGACACTTTGGTCCGGGCTATACCTCCGCTGGGTTGTTGACCAAAGCTCTTCAAAGGACACTTGGGCAGCCATTGGAGAAATGAAAGAAAAAGAAAAGGAGCTCAAGAGGCAGGCCCTCAAACTAAGAAAGCAATTAATAGATATGGAGAAAGCGTTAAATTCTCAATGTGTCTTAGCTAGTGGTGGCGCTGGAGTCAGTTCGGCGTCGTCGTCCACGGAGCTTAAATAATTACATTCAAAGCTAAACTCAATTCAACTATATGTGCAATTTTGTTTGCGGAACCTCCTTAACCTTGGGTTAACAAGTTATATAAGCTTGCTTGCTTAATTTTGATCTGCCGAATTAAGAACAATAAAAAATACCTCAATTACTGTCGCTATTAAGCATAAAAAAGTATCCCTCGCAAAAACGCAATATTTGTTACACATGCGCTGTATTACGATCAAATGTCATGCATTAAAGTATATATATATATATATATGTATATATATGCGAATAAAGAAATGGAGGGAACATTATTGCATTGCATAGCACCCCTACTCACAAAGAAATCTATAATTCACACTACCCAAACTCGCCTTTTGTTAATTATACAAGGTTCTCGGGATTTGAATGTTTGATTATTGAACACCTGGACACGTCATCCGTCGTCGCATTTGTAAGTGTGGGAGAGTTCATTGCTTTGTACCTTTATATTTTCAAAAGGTGTAATGGTCTTAATGCCCTTGATCAAATCAACCATTACTTTTACTCCACTACGCACCGTCTAGTCCAACTCCTCATTCAGTTAAAACAATTTTTCCCCTTCAAGCGTGATCCATACTCCGTCAACATCGATCTTCCCCATCATGCCATAGGCCCCGAACATCTCAAACACAAATTGTAGCCAAAGTCAAAGCTGACTGCTGACTTAAAACTAAAGGGGTAACCATAAAAACATAACATTAAAATTTTTGAGTGGGTGGTGGGTGGAAGGTATAACATCCGCCGCGGTCGAACCAGATGTGTGACTAAAGGGAGAATAACATACCTCGCCTCCTTAGTCCCCTCGTTAAACTAATTAAAGGCAACTACTACTACAAAAAGTTTTTTTTTTCTTATTTAATAATGGGAGTGAAGCCAAATGTATTCTGTAGCCAAATGAGGTTGGGGGGAAGTCCCGGGTATAAAAATTCTTGAATAGATTTTATTATCCTTGCCATGGCATTTGCTTGACTCTTCTTTAGGTAATGGTAATAATCCAAGTTGGAGTTTTAAGAGAGTTTTTTTTTCGACTCGAGGGTAAGTGTGTTAAGGAACATTCCTTAAGTTTCTGAACAGAGTTAGAAAGAAGTTGCGGAGGTTGTACAAAAAAATGGACTGGGTTGAAAAGCCCTATTGCCTCAACCTCTCCGAAACCCACTTCCAAAGGGGAAACATTCCTTGCTGCAACCAAGCAAGTCAGTCAGCTTACATTTTCTTTACTTATTCTGATGCTGCATCATCATCTTCTTTTTACATTACGTTCGTTACCTTACTACCTTCAACGTTATACATAATGTAATGGAGGATTAGCTTAGCTATATTTAACACGCATTTTTCATCCCGTTTTTTGTGACTGTCATCATCGCCACGGTTTCGGGTCCCGGACGCCTTTTTTGTTCACATTTACATTTCGGGGACGGATGTGTTATATATGTTGGTTGGTTAGGAGCAGATGGGGGGCTTGTACATAAAATCTTGAGTGGGTCCACACGAAACGACTTGTAATACATTACAATGTGTGAGTTGTAATAAAGAATTATAAGACGCATTCCATACGTGCTACGATTCTCACTTTAATAAAGCAAATCGAAAGATTAATTGCTGAGGTTCCCTTTGTAATTTAGGAATTCGTCCTTCTAGTCCTCAGCGCGGAGTACTCGCTCATGGTTCTTAACCCATACTATTTCGTATTTCTGTCCATGCCAAACCATGCATGTTGGCAATTCGAGTAATTAAACTTTCCTCCGTTTATATTTGGAATTTGTTGCACAAGGTGGATACGCAATATTAATATGTAATTTTACTAAGCTGCATCTGAGATTATTCCATGTTTCGTGTACAGTACGAACATTAAACCGAATAGAATAGTGTAAAGAGCGCGCGCGCCAAAGAATAAAGGGGAATCATTCCAACTGAGATTAAACATAATCCGAATGTGAAGTAAGGAGGACGGGACACGGGTTTAGAAATAATAGCGCCCTGGTTTCCCTTCCTATTGTAAAGTCCGCAAAGGGTTTGATGGTGATAAAAAAACGGGTTTTAGGAGCTTGCAGCTGGGTCCTACTCCTCTGTCGTTGTTGTACTGCTGTAACCATTATGCATATGGATCGTATAAAATATAATGATGGACAAATTCTAGGGCTGCATCAAGCCCGACTGAGTCCGGGGAATGACGATAAAGAGTAAAATCTAACTTGAGACTTGACTGAGGTTTTTAATGTCAGAAGTAGAATTCGTGGAGTGTTGTTATTACCGTATACACGCGCACGCGGCTGCTGGTGTGTATGGAACTGGCACGGAAAAGTAAGGGTGTTCGAGAATGGAGCCACTAGGAAAATATTGATTGTCATAATCTTTTGTAAGATATAAAGTTGATATACATAACGTAATGTAACGTGGGGGAGGGTGGCGAGCGCAGTTAGGAGAAAAGAGAACCAGATGAAATTGAAGGGAGAATTTTCTGATTCCCGTTTTTCGGATTGGAAGCACCACGTACGTAAGCCCAGGTCTAGGCAGCAGCCCTGGTAATAGCAACGGAGTTGGAGGATTTTAACCACAGTTGAGAATCAAAATGGATTACTTGCATGTTTGACGATGTAATAAATGGAGGACTGAGGGCAGGGCTGTTATGAATTTATGTACGTGTGTGAATGTGGATTGGATTTTAAGTGTGGAGAACTGACATTGTCATGAAAATGATATGTTGAACACCTAATATTTTTTGGACTAGTTTATGTCCTTTCGGGGGACAAGGACGCTTCAGGCGTTGGAGTGGGTCTTAAATAGCGTAATATTATTATTTCAGTTTTAGAAAACAAATGTTCTCATTTTGATTGCGATTATGACATACGTGTAAATTAACTACCAATATGAATTTTTTTTGAATGGCGACTCTGCTACAGTTGATATTGAGCACGGAATGTCCAATGAGCTTACGACGCGTGCGCATTGTGTTTGTAGTTTTTACTGTATAACTTTAAATTAAGGGATCGTTTGGCGCAGCTGCCCGCGGATTGTTTTATTGGCAAATGGAAATGTACAGTAGTGCTCAACGGCGTCTAGGCATAAAATTACCAGAAGTTTCTGAAGTTGTTTTAAGGATTCTTCCTTCAGCTTCAGCTGACAACGTTCTGGCCAATTTTGCAACTCGTATATGAATAACAATGCAATGCGGAAAGACACAAACTAAACCAAAATTTTTGTAGGCGAATGGAATAGAATGAACCAAAGACGAGTTCCCTGAAATTTCGAACCCCCTGCCAAATTATGACAATTTGCGGAACCGCGGAGTACAAAACTTTTTATGGCTCTGGTGTGCCACTTTGGAACAAGGATTTCAAGCAGCAATAAAACTCTTGCCAAAAACTTTCACCTCAGGATCCAGCCAATTCCAGTACACTTTCTAATTAATTATCCAGTTTAAGTGGAGCCCCACTTTAAAATGTGTGGATGGCCATCCATCTGGCGAAAATTGAGATTGCAGATGGTCCACATTCTCATCCCCACCCGTTCCCCCGGGGTGAATCGTCCTTAGCGAATTATATACATCTAATCCAATCTATTTGAGCAATTAAACCTCCGGGTATTGGACAACCCGGTTCTACATTCCAGTGCCTGTCGAGATGACTGAGATGAAGGTGAAATTTTAACTCCGTCCATTTTGTACTTCTGGGGTTGAATTTAACTCATTTATTTATTGTCACCAAACTGGATCGAAGTACACGGTCGTAATTTAATTATATTCGATTTTTCCGTCATCTGCGAACCTGCCCAAAAATACTACAACGAACCAACCTTCCTTTCGCTTTTCTACTTTTGTAATACACGGCATACGGAGGTGGAGCTGATGCTGGAACGGAATATCTCCTGTGCTACAAAACTTTCACCAGCATCCCATAAATCCTCGCCTTCATTTCATTATAAATTTCAGCATTCCATTCAACCCGATCTCAATCTACTCATTCACGGCAATCCCAAAGCAAATTTAATCCCTTGTTGTTTATACATGCACATTTGTGGGTTTTATCCCTGTAGTTTTTTTTGCATTCAACATCTTGATTTATAGATCAATTTTGCTAAAAACAATTAGATGGAACTGTAAGTTTCAATGGAACATTGAAAAGATGTATATAAAAATTTACGAAAAAATTGGGATAACAATTGCACAATCAAATCATCGATTTTCACAAAGGCCAAAATATGATATTTTTGCAATTTTACAATTTGAAATGACATTTTACACTGCTGAACTGGGAAGTGCATTAATCCAGTAACCAAATGAAGTAAAGACTCAGTATTAGGCAAAATCGTCCCGCTGAGACTCCGTCATCGGATCCCCCCC
Source organism: Orthonychiurus folsomi (assembly GCA_036851895.1). Classification (NCBI taxonomy): domain Eukaryota; kingdom Metazoa; phylum Arthropoda; class Collembola; order Poduromorpha; family Onychiuridae; genus Orthonychiurus; species Orthonychiurus folsomi. The sequence continues at coordinate 14,785 of JAAXYW010000404.1, read as the reverse complement.
TTCCAAATTATTTGAAAGCATTTCCTGTGCAAATGATTGAAGGGTGATTCCATTATTTATCCCATTATTCATTCCCTCCTGCCCAGTAAAATTTAATCGTAGGCACGACGTAGAGCCATTTGGATTCTCATTCGTCGCAGCCGGATTAAAATTAAAGTACCCCGGCTGTTACTCTCAGCTTTTAGCTAGCTGTAGTAGTAGTAAACTACCCGAATTTCCTCAACTCGAGTTCCCCGAACTTAGCTAAAGCTAACATTACATTTCGGAGGGACCAACTCCCCAACTTTGGATTTTTATATTTACAAAACTGGATTCGGATTTTACTACGTTGACTTGACTGAAGGCAGGAGCTAGCTAGCTCGGAAATGGAAAGTACCGAGTATAACCTTACGAGGAAGGAACGGGAGGTGAAATTAACTGAGGGGAGATCCCCGTTCCGGGTAAATCGGGAGGTTTTCGGGGGAACTTTTAGGGTGGGGAAGAATATAGTTAAACCCCCTACCTCTGTTACCATCTACAATTTCCATTCAATGCCAAATGCCCAAAAACGAGAAAAGGAACCACATGAAGCCCCCGAAGTACCTAACTCTTAAACCTAACGAACATTCAACCATTTGTCTAGTAGTATAACGATAAGGAAAGATTTAGTAAATATAAAATACAATCGAAGCCCCGGGTCCCCAAGGCCCGAAATTCAGGTCCTCCAAACTGAATTGAGCAGCTGCTCCTATTCCGTCTACTTCACAACCTTCTCCCTTTTCAACATTTATATTCCCCATCTTAAATTATATCATCCCGAGAGGGATCCCGTCGTCGTCAGCCAGCCTCCCAAACTATAACTACCATCAAAATTATATATATGTACATTTAATTGACATTATAGTCGTCTGAGTTTGGTTTCGGGAAGGCCATTATCCAAATCCAACCTCCTTTACCTCAATACCTTTATGGTCAAACAACACCTCAAGGCAATGCACCACTATTCCCACCACTAGCAGCAATACTAATAGCAATAGTCAGTCAAACAACACTACCCTTTTTTGTGTTCCGCTTAAAATTTTCTCCAAATGTATTTAATATTGTTGGAATACCCCCGTCCTGCATGTACGTATACTTATGCCGTTCAAGGCCAAGGTAGGCATTCATGCAGTGCAAGGGCCCGACTGCCCCGTCTTAATTCTCTCCCACAACCACTGTCATTGTTGTACATTAATTCTTGGCCAGGACGCGCGGGATGGAGGGAGAATGAAACAAACAAAATTACTTGAATGAGAATCCTAGTAGTACACACGCAAGTACATACATAAGTTGCATTTATCTTTAACCAGAGCTAAACTAAAACCCCTTTTAATAATATCACCCTCCCTGGTTGGCATTTAGCATCTGGCGCGGCGTCCACCTTGCCTTGGTTTTCGTGGTCGTTGCCCGAGTCCGAAGCCCTAAAATGTCCATGGCCATACCCAGCCTGGTCTGGCCTGCCTACTTAAGTTAACAAACTTCAACTAACAAAGGTTCATTTTGTTAACGGATGGGAAAGGGACGGAACCGACGACGACGACGAAAGGCGGACGGGACCTATTTATTTTTCGAGTTGACTATTATTAAATAAAGCGCACCCAACCAAACGCGGAGCGGCATAAAGCAACCTTTTCGTGTGTTTGGGGGGGCCTAATATATAATAGTGGATAGGAAAACGGAACGCATCTGCCTTTGAACGTATTAAAACGGGGAAGCAGTCAGTTAACTAACAACTATACACCCGAACCCACGGAACGACGGCAGCAAGGGAGGACCGAGGAGAAATCCGGGTGTCTCCATTTTGAATTCTCATTAAATTAAACGCAAGTCAGTCGATGGAAAGGGGGACTGGAGTGTGGTAGTTGTGGGTTTTTTTGGAAGCTAAATACATCAAATAACATTTTGGATTTCACTTTCGTTTTCAATTCGTTCGTTCAAGGTCTATGCCGTCGCGGGGTGCGCGGTAGTCAGTTTGAAAAAAATATTTTGAACAGTGAGTGAATTTTTTTGTAAGGTTGAGTTCGTCGGCTTCGGTCAGGATTTTGTGTAGTGGAGTGCCGCCGTGAACAGTGACCAGGTAATTTCTAAATTTCGTAATTATTTATTAGAAACGTACCATAGACCACACAATCAAACCGGGTATTATTGATTTTGTACATATTCTTTGCGGTTCAAGGTACGGGAGATGGGAGTGGGATTTAGTTAATATATATTTTTGGATACTTGATGTACTGTAAAAAATTGATTTCTTTCTTTGTGATTTATTGGCGGTTGAGGAATGACAATTGAAAACAAAGGAAGTTCGTACCTTTTACGTATGTATGTAACGTCGTCTGAACGTGTGTGGAAGGCCTACGAGTGCGTGAAATGTGTCAGTATATGCAAATGAGCTTCCCGTAGAAATCAAATTGATATTTGTGTGAATGTGTGATGTCTCTGTTTGTATTCGGGAGTGATTGACAGATTGCAAAATTTATTATCATCGTGTATACCCGGTACATAATAATATTGTGGAGTGTGGATTAGGTTAGGTTAGTTATTGGAGTTGTCGTGTCGCGACGTGTCATCGGTACTTTCCAGTTACAAGTGTAAGTATTGTAGTAAACATGGGTTGACCTTTTACCCTGTTACTGAACTTTGTCGGGGTTATTAAGATAATTTTTTTAGACGGGGGGAACGAATCCGACAGCAGTTGTTTTGATATTATTGAAGACGCGGCGTGCGTGGTACAGCACGGGTTCGGAGATGTATATGGTTCGTCGTCCCATTGCATTGCATTTGCATTCTGCAGCTAAGTTTCATTTTTTAATGGGAGCATTAGCACGAGCCAGAAATATGAACGAGTCGTAAAATTATGTTTACAACCATCAGCTAAATTGAAAAGGTCATGGGTTAGGAGATGGATTTGGTTCGGCGTCTTTGGGAATTATTCTGGTGCAAATGTGTGAAGGCGAGCCGATGAGTAATTGTTTTGCTTTTAATTGTTATTTTGCTGCGTAGGGCAAAAGTGCATGCGCATGGGGAGGATTCATCTTGGTAGTTAAATCTGTACATTACACTAGTTGTTAAATTAGTTGCAGTTGCTCAAGGCATTTTTAATTTCCGGCTTCTTCTTTCATACGAAACCCAAGATTATCATCATCACAAATTGTAAGTCACATATCCTACCTGTGGTTTTGGAATTCTTAACAAATAACAGTGGTAGTATAACTGTTCAAATGTTTAATTTTTGTAGGATAACGTTAAATTCCAAGGGAAGTAAAAGGAATGTTTAGCCTTAATCTTAATCCCCCACCCCATGTGATTCCCATTGACGATGTCCTGTCCTTGGCCATTTCCATCCCTTCTCAAATTAAACTGGATATTTTGCTGGATTGAATGAAATGGGAAAGGGAATGTGGATTAAATAAAATGTTTGACGACGGACTGAGAAATACCCCCTCTTCGTCATCATCGTTTCTTCCTTGATATAAATGCGATCATGCGAATAGTGATTTTTTGGTGGTAGTTTGTTCATGCGCATGGGGAGTTCAAAGGGGGGAAATTGTACAGGGGGAATGGCAAGGGTTTGCTCTCCCGAATGATAGTTTGCTTTATGATGAAGATATTCATCTTTTATCATCTTTTAGTCACCTTTTCTCCCCGTCGTCGTACTACAACTACCCAATCCCCAATCTGAATCTCCCTTTTTGCTCCCGAATTCTAAATTCACGCACTAAGGGATACGCATCCCCCCCTTTTCCAAGCAGTCGCATATAAATTTAACGCAGGACGCACGAGTATCAAGTAAAGTCGTCTGAATTCCTCATCTGTACATGCATAACATTACATACATACCCAACCCTCCAACTATATACATTTTTTGTAAATCCTAAATAGCTAATTGCAATCTAACCAACATTTTAGCCTGGAGGCAAGGGATCTGTAATGACTGATAGCGTCCCCACTACATCCCCACACAACAACGACGACTTCATCTTTCCAAGTCTACTCTGTATTACAAAAACCTTTTAGTCATCCTTTGCTGGTGGAGGTGATGTGATGAGGCATTTTTAATCCAAATTACCACTATTACTCACTCATTCGGACTAGGACTGTGAGCAATAGTAAAGAATCCAACTCGTCATCCATTAATTGCAATTCACGTTATACAATACAAAAGTGTGAGACAAGGATTTGTGCAAAAATATTTTATTGACAGTCACAGTTTGTGAGTGCGAGTGGTGGGGGAGAAGGAAGAAGGTGAGATTTTAATTTTAGTGAGAGTTGTTGAACCAAGAAGACAAATAAAGTTCATCCATTCCAACATTTCATCATCAACCTAATCTGTGATTTAAGTTGAAAGTTTTGTAGTGAAAATACGTCATCGGATTTGTACGTAGTCGAAGTCTAGCCGAGATTAGACTTATACAAGGTTTTTTGGGGGAAAATCAATAATTGCCAAATGCGTGAGTGGATGTGTAGGGAATGATTGTACTACGCATAGTTTTTAGATATTTATATGGAATATTATTATGCAGATAGGAAACTGCGTCGCTAGATTTTTATTTCATGTACGCACGTGCACTGCTAATTGTAATAATATACTGGTGTAGTTAATGTAAATTTTAGTTGGAGTTTGCCCATGCGTTTTGTAGACTTGGCATTTAATTTTGAGTTGGAGAGCTTTGTATTGATTTTCCTTTTGTTCTCTCGCATCGATGTAATATTTACTGTAGCAGATGTTCTTTCTTTATGTACGTGTAATGGAAGCAGTTCAGTTTTAATGTACGAAAGTGGAAAGAAAGTTATTTGTGAAGTTGAGGATTGGATTGGAAATCCAAATTGGTTTATATATTTAATTAATAGCAGCGACGTTCCTATGTATAACTAGATTTTTATATACGATTTTCTTCATGAATCTGAATGTTTTTAATTTTTGGTTTGCTTTTTAGGTGTATGGTGTAGCTCCGTGTATTTTTAACTGTTGTTCATTGTTGTGCACTGAGTGATATTCAAAAAAGACTGAGAGGCTGAGAGAGAGAGACAAATTCAAAGATCTTGAGCAAAATTTGGAAACATGTACGTTACTTTATTGACTATACAATTATCAATATGAATAATCATTCTTTTCCTGCTTAGGCGTCATGTATTTAGCTAAATAGGTTCTAACTAGGATTCCAGATAATAGTGTATGAATTGCTCAATTACTCTTACCCGAGGCTTGACCGAGCGAGCAGTGAGCATTGTAGTTTGTGTTCCACGTTCCACTGAATAATTGTGTGCAATTTTATTGGAAATTCAGATAAAGTAGAGACACCAAGGCAAGTCTGGTTCGATCATGACTTCTGTTCAATCCACATTTAGAGCCAGACGAAAGCAGGCGTTAACGTTAGCTGAGGTTATAATTAGCTGACCGTAATTTCTTTCCTTTTGCAAAGTTTAAATTCACACTGGCGCAAAGGTTGCACTTGCACTGCCAAGTTTATTTTGCTTGAGTACTTCTCTATTCCTGCATGATTATTCTTTTAGCTTTGACAAATAAAGTTTAGCATGCGGAGTTAAGTGTTCACAAAGGACCATCCAGATAAAGATTTATACTGGAACCCCTCCAGCATTCGGAAACACTGCAGTCAAGCGATTTATTGTCTTCAAAATTTATTTAATGGAATATTTTCCTCATGTGATTGCAGGCCTTTCCTCCATGAAGGTGTGAATGGGAACGTGACAATAACGCCGACGACGCAAGTGAGTATTACAGAGCTGAAGCCAAATCTCGGATCCAGCGCTTCCCTGGCTACCGCCAGAGGTATTAAGAATTACCGCTTATATTATTGAAATATTTTTAATTTATATATCATATAATAAATTTTATATTAATGATTTTCAGGTATTTCCCCAGGTTCGGCTCGCCTGCACCGAATCATTCAGAGGGAAGGGGCAGGAGGAGCAGCTTTCTACAGTAATCACAACAATCACGGCAGCAACACCAGCAGTGGGCTTAGTCAGACTCAACGCCTTGCAGCTCAGCGTAAACTTCAATTAGCTAAAATGATGAGTAATGGTGGAGGAATGTCGGCTGCGGCTCTCAGTAATTTCCACAGACCCCAACAACATGGACACCAGTCTCAGTTAAGCAGTCAGCAGCAACAGCAAATGGATCGGAATGACCCCATGTTTGTATCCTCAAGAAGAGCCCGAAGTAATAATTTTACCCTCAAAGAGACTTTTGACCTCCTCAAAGTTTGGGCGAGTACAGAGATTCAGTGGAACATGAAACATAAGTACGTGTAGTAGTTTCAATAATCCCCGCGATTGAAACCTACGAAGTATTCATTTCTATTTTATAGTTTCAGGAACTTTCGTGTTTGGGAAGCCATTTCCTTTCAGATGTCGGAACTAGGCCATGACCGCACAGCTATCCAGTGTAAAAATCGCATTCAGAACTTAACCTCAATTTTTTACCGAATCAAAAAATCCAAGCAAGATTATCGCTCTTTTAATTTCCCGTACTACAAATTAATCGGTGACGTTTTGGATGGGAAAAAGAGTACTGGGAGTTTAGGGCCAAACTCTGGTGGAAATCTCAGCGCGTTTGCTATTGGAAATGACTTCATTAATATGAATAATAGCATCAGCAACATTAGTCCCTCATCACAAAATGCAGCTGGGTAAGGGGAAGGATTTTCTTTAAATTTTGGATGTATTTTTTTTTTGCAGTAAGGATTCTCATTTCTATTTTGTATTGATTTTCAGATTTGCAGCTCATTTAGCCCTCGTAGAAGAATACCAACACTTGATTAACGGCCAGCCGGAAGTTTACACACCCCCCGGAGGTAGGGCTAGTTCTAATAACAGCAACTCAGGTTTAAACGTCCTATCCCCAGAAGTTAGTCTTAGTGAAGGCAACTCTCCCGTACGGGTAGAAACTCAGCGATCCGGTGGAACCCCTTCCTCCGCAAGTACTCAATCTTCCAACGCAAAAAGTAAGACCGTGTTCACCTTTGCCTAAAATACAGTTACATTTAATTGTGTGGTGAGTGAAAAAGTAATTTGTGTAATCCGAAATATTTTAGTTTCTTCGAGAAATGGTCCTAATAGTGCAATCCCTTCATCGCTTCTCAAAATCGAACACGATGACAGCGTCAATGTTACTATGGAAGATGGGAATATGGGTTCAGAGGTCGAACACGATACAGAACCAAATTCTGATCTCGATGAGCAAATGATGGGAGATGAGGAGAATGGCGAGTACGTAAAGTAATTTGAAATTTATTTTTATTTTTTAACTTTTATAGTCATTTATCGGAATCAAACTTCCAAACACAGAACAGACTCACGTCAAACTTTTAAAATACTCAGTCCGTTTTTTGTATGGTGGCTGGTATTACCGAAATAGGAAAGGCAAACGGCGAGGATTTTAACTTAGATTTGTTTATAAATTTGCACAGTAAATCAAAGGGTGGCTTCTTTTCTATAATGCAATTACTGTTTTGCAGTTTAATTGCAGTAAAGGGGGTCTGTAATACATAAAAGTTTATTAGGAAGCTGATAACGGCATAATTTATTTCGGAACTGATCAGCAGCAAAATTTGAATATGCTGCGTTATGGCCACTTTTGATTCAATACCCGTCGGAATTTCCAATCTTAATATTCATGGTCTGAGATTTGGGAATTGAGAAGTACATGCACTTCACATTTGTAACAATTCGAAGATGCTCACTCGAATGCACACCTACCGGGTTTGCACGGATTCTAATGCTTATTATGTGCAAAAGTAACGACCAGATGGGATTAGTATTTCACAAATTCACTCCATGTTTGCTTGATTGAGATTCATTGAATGTACATAACTCATTCCTGTCCATACATTACGTGAGGTGCACAGGAAAATTTCTTATCTGACTCGAGTCGGAATTATTCAGGAGTCAGGGATTTCTTATCACAAGGAAAAGGACGGAAAGCCATCACTTCATACTCATACTTCCACTTCGCATTACACACATCATATCACAAACAGCAACCATTTCCATTTACCAAACCATTCTAAACTCATTTGCCATTTTTGATTTGTAATATTTATCTTGAATCTCTTCAGTGGTCATATGGACGATTTTCCTCCACCTCGCGGTAAACGCTCTTTTTCAACAATGTTCGGAGGATTTAAACACAGTGGAGAAGGTCATCCTGCGAAGAGACTTCGCGGACTCTCAAGTCAATCCAGCATTTCGGGAAATAATTGCATGACAGAACCGGATCCTATCACATCATATTTGGCGGAAATGGTTGACATTGAAAAGCAATGGTTGGAGTTGGAACGTGAGAGAGCCTCAAATGAGCAAAGAATGATGACTTACATGTAAGCTTTCTTATTAATTTGTCACAAAATCAATAAGTTTTATTTGAAGAATTGAGTGAGCATATTGTAAAACCAAAATGTTTAATTGCAGGATGCAAATAATGCAAGCCCTCGTCTCCCCTACTCCTGGGACAGACGAAGAAGAAGCAGACACGGAGCAAGACGCTGAAAATGATGAAGGTGAAGCAGACGCCTTTGACGAGACTGAGGATGATCCTCATGAAGATGAACTACGTCAAATGATTGATAATGAAAATGAAAACAACCTGCCAAACGGTAATAATGAGTAAGCTAAACACCATCAGCCGCTTCAACACTCTTTGTAAACACCAGTATTGTTTAAATTTCTTACCATAACGTCCTTACTTTTTGGTTGACTCCACCCCGTCAATTTGTATTTAAGTTAGCATATGAGACGAGATATGATGAATTATTTGTTTTTGTAGTAATAATTTATCTCTTGTACTGTTTCATGACAGATGGATCTCTCTGTGTAATGTATTTGTTATTAGTTTTGTTAGATATTTATTTCTGTTTTTTTTACCAACTAACCTGCATTATCTAAATGTGAGCGAGAACAGCCAAGGAAAAGGGGGCAATTTTGTGTTTTGTTTGAAAAAACTGACTGGAAACAGAAATGCAATACGAAAATGAGATACTCGTACGTAATTAATGTTAAATTAGTGTAGGCATTACATGTTGTCATTTTGTCCTATTGTACTTGCAAAGCATCACACAATGATATATTGATATTAACAAAGGTCATCGCACTTAATTAAACACTCAAAGAATTATAGTTAATTGGGCGAATGGAAATTCTTAACTTACCTTGTAGCTGAAAGTTGCCTGTCTGTCTCTTTGCATAGGGAAATGAGTAGAAATGCACTCGAGCTCTTGGAGTGTATTCAGTTAGGGCCTGTACGTCGTCATGCTAAATTGTGTAGAGCGACATTTTCTATTACTCTTGTAAAAATGTATAACTGAAATTACAAATAAAGTAGTCAAGCAGCCAGGAATCCTAAAGACATCTAAAACTGAGGAAATTACAAACTTAGGCTTTAGAGACTTGGAAACCACATTCTACCCAAATTGTGAGATTTTCTCTAGTGTTTAAGGAGGTAGAGTGCGTGTGATTCGTTACGAGCTCAATCGAATTGGTTTGAATCAAATTTCACTTAAAAACTTTGTAATCAGTCGTTTTGTTTCCATTTTTTAGCAGAGAAATATTCACTGAGTATTATCCAGACCAGAAGTCCATTAATTTCATAGACCGAAAATTATAAGAGTGACCCTCAGAATACTATGCAATTCAAGTTAACCTTTGTCGTAAGTAATAAATAAATAGTATTTTAGATATTATATATAATCCTTTATGGACATTACACTAAGGGATTTTAATGTTGTGTTGCACGCACTTACTAAGCTTGCATTGGAACACGGGGATAAGACATGTTAAATTAACTAACCGTTTGATCTAATCGTTCATTCAACACTAATTTCCCCTTTAGTTACATTAATGCATTTGTTAATTCCTCAGTATTAATACTTAACAACGACTCTGCTAATTTGCACACGATTTGCAAAGATATCAGTTCAAGCTACGCTCTTAAATGATGAGAGGGCAGCTAACTAATTTGGGAAATCTAAATTGTATGGCAAACAGTAGTATTTTTTGTTGTCGCATTTGGATTTAATTACGCTTTTTGATTGTTAATTCACCAAATTAACAAAGTATTCGTGCCAATTGTATTGTTTGACGACATTTTGACTTTGTGCACAAACTAAACCAAACAAACCTCACTTGTAGCTAAAAATGGGCGTGTGAGTGAGTATGAAGGAAACCTGCAGAGTACTCAAAATAATAATTTACCACTAATTTAGTTCCACTAACTAAAGAATTCCTTACTAATAATTGTTTCGTTGAATTAACTTAACACGTGTTTTTATATTGTTTTTAATGCTTCCTTTGTAGATGAGTTTATGGAGAGGTAGGGGGAAGTGTGGCTCAAATAATTTGAATCGGGCCTTCCTTTAAATTTAGACAAAGTAAAATCAAATCATAAATGACGTGTAAACTAAACTAGTGTACATCTGATGAAAAGTTGTAAATGAATAAACAAATGCGTACGTAACTAAAGATCCAATTGTATTAAATCCACATGATTGGTACTTTGGTACCACGAGCACCCCATGAAAATAGTAGCAATTGTGCAGTTAAAACGCAATAATGAAACAGAAGATCTCCATAGAAAAAAGTTGGACTTTTATTGGATTTTCATGATTCGGGCATTGGGCATGCAAAGTTTTATTTGCATTCGCATTTTTTTGGACAACGTTCATTCTTATAACAATTATTTTCATTCCAAGTAGTTTAGCATTAGCAAACGGTAATTGTAACTAGTAACAGTATAAGTCATTCCAGTATTTAGCGCAATATCTTATTTTCATAACAATTCTTAATTATTGAGTATATTTAGATTGTGTACCATGAGTCCGTGCGAAGTACGGATCTATTTGCATGTCTCTTTGATGAATTTAAGACACTCTGCAAGCTGAAATCTAAGCCAGTCGGTCCAGCACTTTTAGGGTTGTGTCGTAATCGTGTTACTCAACACCAACAGAAAGTCTTAAATTACAAATATTTCGACAGAAGTACAAAGGCATGGATGCAAAACTTTTCTAATCTTTAAATTAACTATGGCTTACTATTTAGAGTTAATAAATGCAGAGGAGTTTCTCCCAGTCCGTCATATCACTTTATAAATGCATAATTGATTGTGACTCGCCACTTCTATCTTAGACATTAAGCCAGCATCTTCCTCTAGGAACAACATTCAACCTAGTTTTTCGTTTATTTACCCGCCTTGATCCTTCTGGTCCAGTCCAACCTGTTCCATTTCGTCGAAACACAGAATTGGATGCGAAACTGGTAATGATCATGCAAATCTAAAAGTAAATTGTTCTCAATCTGCCAACAAAAACTATAAACGATTCATTCATTCATTAGGAACATGTCGTATATACATCATTCCGAGTCTTGAGATCTGATTTTTCTTGGTTTATCAACGTGAATATTCGGGGATCACAAAATTCCATTTGTGAAGTATTGGAAACGGTCGTACAACGTAGTTGTAAGGGAATTGAGGGCTTGGTTCACTAAATCATTTACAAAGGACTGGAGTTGTTCTTCGGTCATACTCATGTGGAATCGACTCTTCAAAGAAGTCATTGTTGAAACGCCCCCTGATTTTAAACATGTTAGATGTGAACCTGGAATAAATAGGAAGTATTTTCATTATTACTTAACGGTAGCAGAGAAAGTGAAGGGTAAATAGAAAACCTGATTCGGGGTGTGGTAAACTAATCATAGTGAATGTGGAACTTACCAGATCTCATAATTTCCACAAAGTGCACAATTTTGTCAGAGTATTTTCGAGCCGCTACAATTCCTTGAAGTAAAAGAATTTTGAAATATTCAAACATGTCAGAATCCAATCCCCCCATAACTTGCACAAATTCCTCCGTTAATTTGAACGGTGAGTTTTCAAAACCCAAATTCTTTGGGGATGTTGACAGAATAAATCCGAAGTCAATGTGGATCAAATGACCTTCGTTGTCGAGTAGGATATTTCCGTTGTGCCTGGATAATAAAATATCTTGGTAAATAGTCCAAATTGGTGTAAATTATCTAAATATTAATCAACTGAAATCATAGTAATAAGTTTATGCGTGTGCCTACCTGTCTTTAACCTGGATCAAGAAACAAATCAAGCAGTAGGCAGCACAACTTTCCACAAAATTCCTTTGCGCCGTCAGGAAAGCTTCTGAAGTTTCGGGTCCAAATTCTTGCAGGAAATACTCCAGGAGTGACATTTTACTGTGTTTTTTAATTTGATGAAGGGATACCGCGTTAACGACAGGCTCTATCATTCCACTGTCTTTGGACAGGACGAATATTCTGTGGTGTAATTAATACATTGTGAGAAAAGAAAATCAGGTACCAAATGCTAATTGTTATCTCAAATTTAGCAAACAGTACCTGCAAGGGCGAACCCACAATGGCACTCTTTCTTCTGACCAAATACCCTTCATTAATGTTAGCAATTGATAAGCCATAAGCTCCTGCCTTAAATCATCCCCACATTTCACGATACAAGGTAATAATTTCCACCCGGGCAAATGGCCGTACGGACTACTGTTCTTAATTCTTTGTTCCTGCATTACATAAAAGAGAATCAAAATCAGTAAGCTGCATCAGTATTCATCTTCTTTAAAAAACATACCTTGATTTCAAACAGTTCCTTCAAAATACTCGCACTAGGATCCTCTGGATCACGTTGAAACGTGCTTTTTGGCATGTGAAGTGACTCTGAAAGTCGTCGTCGAATGTCAACAGCGGAGACAAAGACGGGTTCCCTGGAGTCACAAGAGTCCTGGCTCATTTGTGATATTGTATCCCTATCTCCAGAACGCTTGGACTTAAGTTGCAGGTATTGTTGTGAGATCTCATCATCCTCTTGAGACCAACAGTCCGTGTGAAGATCCACACAACTGCTGTTTGTGGTTGGAAGATTTGAGGTGGAGGTGGACGGTGGGGATGTACTTGTGCTTGTACTGAGATTCGAGGCATCAATTCCTCCGACAGCCTCATTCTGGGGAGACGGAAGAGAACCGAGTGCTGGGCTTTGCACACCATCGACAAGGTTTTCTTCAGATCTTGAATACCTTAACATTGTATTCATGGATGGCTTCGCGGGAAGTCGAGCATTTTGAGTGTCTGGCACTAGAAGAACTTCGGCATAGATCATGTATGGCGTCTAAAGAAAAATTACAATAATTATAATTACTTCAAATTTTCTAATATTTCAGAACTAGTAATAGTTAAACCAGGCAATCTACCTTGTCTTTGGAATTCAGGACGGTAGCATCCTGGGGTGGAATGCGGAGGACGATATGTGACATGTGGCTGTGGACGGGGAGCCACACTCGGGCAGGCAAATTTAAATTCACTAAATTCAGTTCAGCTATCAACTTAGGAGTTTTGTCATCCTTCATTGCTGTCGTGGAAAGGTTCTTTCCAATCTGAATCAATGCATTCATAAATTCCAACTGAGGTGACAATCTCGCCGCCTGAAGAACAAAAAAAAAACATGTAGTTAAAATTAATGAATGTTTCCATTCAGATGTCAATCTAATCATAATCAGAACTCTAGCTTACCCCACAGACACAATCATCTATTGCAGGCCTCAAGTCATTGAACACAGGCTCAAAACACATACATCCATTGTCAAATCCATGTCCAGAAGTGAGATCTCCAAGACAGTTTCTTGGCAAACCAAATGAACCAACTCGACGATGTCCAGCGGAAACGGTTTTGGCTTGGCTTATATTAGATTCACTCAGACAAGTCAGGCCTGGCTTGGTAGCTGGTGCATCGGAGAGGGATCTTTGATGAGTCCTCTGTTTCGATAGATGAGGATGAACTGTTGGCACAAAAGGTGAGAATTGTGGAATTATACTCCTTTGGCCATCCAGGCCAAGCCCAACGGGAGATGTGGGGGATTGAAGTAAACTTAGTTTCCTCAAACTCTTCGCATCTTTCGGCCTGTAAAAAATCGTATCATAACATAACCAAGCACACTCTATTTTCTGGATTAAATTGAACTACCTTAATGAATCGGAGAGGATCAGATTCTTGAGTTTTGCGTGGTGGGATTTTTTCCTTGATTGGTAATGAGCATCGCTTGAATAAGCATCTAGCAGCCAGGCACAATGTAAGCTAAAATCGACAGATTTCCTTGCCCTGAAGAAATAACCAATTCAATTAAGACTACCCTTTTCCACACACATACTTGAATAGATTGGTTTACTTGCCTGTGGATAAGGTATGGGTGAAGAACTTCAGCAACATCTTGCATTTGAATGTACATCGTGACCAGCTGTGGCAAATAGAAGTCAACTTCTTTCTCGGGGAATGCAAACATTCGGTTAACTAGAAATACAAGAGGCAATATAAATTATCATGTATTATAATATAAATTCTGAAATTGAAAAATCCAATTTGCTTACCAATATATTGCTGGACACCAGGTTCCTTGGACGTAAAGAGGTACACAATGGCATACGACATGTTGAAAACTTGGCTCTCGAAAAATCTCAACAACCATGATTTTGGCTCAACCTTTCCATTCTTTCCATTTCCAGTGTCATGATCACCTTCTCCGGGTACTTTAACTCCATTTCCATTTCTGTCGAATAAACAAAAAGTGTAAGTTATGGATGTGGACATCCATATACCATACCATAATTATTATTTGTTTTGTACTTACGAGGGAAGTACCCGTGCTGCAACTCTTGGATTTGGCTGAAACTTTGTCCACATGTTACCCTTGTGTAGAAACTATGTTTCACAAAGTGTCCGATCCCA
>JAAXYW010000403.1:0-39057 GCA_036851895.1 Orthonychiurus folsomi | reverse complement strand
ACATGCCACGCGCTAGTCCTAAAAGCGTAGAAACATTTGAAAATACTTCATCTCAAAATTTGTAAGTAATTTAACTAGCGACTGCAGAACTTGAATGCGCACCAGCACGAATACCCAAAAGGCCATAAAAGATTGACACATCTTTTGAGTGTGTCAATCAACAGAAAACCAATTACAAAATGACCATCGCACATACATATTTTGAGTAAACAGATTGAGTAATGTGTTTGAGTCTCAGGTAAAACGAGTTTTTGAACTAAAAGTACAACCCCATAAAGGTAAGTTGTGGATTAAAAAAATAATTGAAAAAACATTTTTGGTTCCAGAAAATGTAGCGGGAAACACTACTACATGTTTGAGTGAGTGTGTGGGTTGGGAAGACATGGGATTGAGTTAATTTAGATTTAACCTTAGATTTGGATGAGTGGAAAATTGAAAGGGAAAATGAGGATTGAGGGCACAAAAAAAGATAAAGGAAGAAAATTGACTCTTGTTTTGTTTGTTTTTATGTCCTTCCTAACTCCTGGGTTGGGTGCGAAGAACAAAGAAGACATGCATAATAAATGCAGGGTTGTCCCACTCCTGTGACTACAAAGACACACTCAATGCAATAGAGGAAAGCAAATTCTTTGGCTCTGACAACACGCCTGGAAAAAAGTAAGTGGTGTGTAAATGAAGATGCCAGAGATATGGGACATGTAAAGCAAGAAAACATCCTAAAGGACATTCAAAAACCCCAAAATTCCATCAATGTATGTAATAAACATGAAATGTAATTAATGTATTGTATTGTGGTAGTATCTGTAAGTGTAGGTTTGGAAATTGAATCATTTGATGTATTCCTTACATGAATCGCTGCTTACATACATATATTCTAGAGAAATGACTCGCCAGTCGAGCTCTATCAATTAAATCCTTTGGAAATTGTCTTAGATCTTAATTGTATTTGTAGGCATACATTAGTTTCAAATTTGAAATGTAGTTTTGAAGTCAGTCAAATATGTCTTATTCATGGATGTGAAGTAAGAAACTAATTACAGAATATATAATGTAAATCAATAATTGTCACTCAATAGTTTGACTCAGATTGATTGCCGAAAGGCTGAAACAACATTTTTCTCCTCTTCCTTGCCAGTATGGAACACTACAAATAATACACCCGGGATTAAGAGGCTGGTTAGAAGTTAATTTAAAAGCAATGAATAAAACAATTCTTTTATTATTTGGCAACACTTAAGACAGATAAATATAAATATGAAAGAATTCCTGGAGTCCTCTTTAGCAAGATGGAGCCACAACCCACAGTACCTAACTTTATACTTACAAGTTTCATTCAAATATTTATTGCAGTTTCATTGTTTCAAAGTATCCACAGATTAATAGATAAAGAGTAAAACATTTGATGAGAAAATCGTTTGCTTTAAAATTCATTGCAAGTAATTACTCTTTCCTCAATATGCATTCAATAGGATTTACTTTTGAGTTCTGGTATATACGGAAGATCAACATTCTAAACACCATATGATGACAGTAGCTCGGAACTACTTCCAAGGGAAAAATCATTTGGGACACAAACGACACTATTATTGGTTTGTCCCAAGGCGACTGACGACTATTCTGGAATGGATTTTCCAGTAAACTATTCTCCTGGCAATGCTTTTCAATTTCTCCAGGATTCACCTGATGCATGACAGTGTGTAAATAACCACAGGAAATGAAAAGTACACATGTCATTAGAAAAATTGATTTCCCAATGGAATTTTGCAGCTGCAGACAACTAAATTTGCAAATGTTTATGTCCTATCATGCATGGCTGTGCACATTTACATCCGCAAGCGTTCTACTTTTGCATGCTTTCAAAACTTGAAGTAAAATTTAAAAATTTTCTTTCCATTTGTCCATTCTACTTGTTTGTGTTATGTGTGTTGTAGGCGGGGGTGGGAGAATTGTAGGAATTGCAGTAAACACGTTTAACGTCTTTGCAAACCCAATCCCAGCTGCCTGTCTTTCATCCACACAAATCAAATCCCAATTGTGCGTTGCTGGGGTACATTTGCGGGATCCAATGCCATCATCCTCAAGTCGTCTTCATTCCATTAGTTTTGCTAAATAAATTGGCAAGGCTATTTGTGCATTTCATTTACATTGAGTTGAGAGACGCGCCCGAAGAACGTGCCAAAAACGAGCCAGCAACGCAACGGAACTCCACGCAGTTTTGAAGCGTGTGGATTTTAATATACGAGTCAGTAGACCTTTCCTACTTTCGCAGATCGATAGAGGGAAATCTAGCTTGGAGCTTCGCAAAAAACAAGAGATTTTTTTTTCTTTACAACTTAAGCGGGCAGTGAAAAGGAAAGACGGAGATTGTATTTTGCGAGGAAATTCTTGGTGGGCTATCTATTGTTATATTTCCATTGCCGCTTCTTTTTCCACAAAAGTGACTACCTTTTGGAAAAGTTAATCCCATTTCTTGGAATTCAAAAATTTGAATTGAATGTGATGAAGTGCCTTTTGGTCCGAGTTTTGTTTGTCACTAGTTTCCTGGGTTGGGTGGGTGCAACGGACCCTGGGTCTGATATGAAAGCGACGAATGGAACATTGAAGTGCTACTTGTGTTCGTGGAGCTCAACTGCAAATGTTACAAATAATATTGATACCTGTTCAACAGACAAATTCATACCAGCAGCAACAGTCCCCTGTGAATTCGGATGTCAAACTGTCTCTAACAGAAACGCTAAAACCAAAGGTTGGTGCGCTTTTTTCGCCTCTCCCTGTGTTACCATGCAGCATGTGCGAACTTGGATGGGGTTGCCGTTGTCATTCAATTCCCTGCCAATCAGTTTTCCGTATTCCGCAATATCCGTAATACTCAATCCCAAATGTCAAGAAACTCTTGAAACGTGTTAGCCCTGAATTGCAAATACACAAATTGAACAAAACGATTTCCACTGTAGTTCAAAATACGCGCTTCTCAAAAAAGTACAAAACAAAAATGTACTCAAATTGTAAAATTTGAAAATAGTATTAACCGTGCCTATATTAGCCTTTCACTAATTATAAATTACAGGTTTCCGCTGAATAAGCCAAGTTTGGTGAAAGTCCGCTGACAATATTTTCAATTAGTAAAGTAAAAAGCTCTAATAATATATCCAGATTGCATTAACTAATTTTCTAAATAAATTTGGTTTTTTAAACACGCTTAAAATTGTTCATGAGCTTTAAAAACTTCTTCAATTGGAAGTGGAAACATGTGTTTTCACCAGAATAAAGCTTTGAAAAAAGGCAGATTTGTTCAAGTTTCAGACATTGTATATTTCTCTAATTTTTTGAATGACATTGCAGAACTGAAGCATTTTTATCGAAACTGCTTGAAAGCTGTGGACAAGAGGAGTGAAGCCGTGGACCGTTGTACACCGACAAAAGATACATTCTACGGCTTGGAGAATATCTGCGAATGCCTCTCCAGCCTTTGCAATCAAAGTCCGTCTCTTCATAACTGCTATTTTTCATTTTTTATTTCTATTATCACACTCCTTCCATTTCACAGATAAATAAATTCATTTAAGAGAACACAATTAGAGTAGAGAGGGAAATGGGGAATGATAGTGAAGCTAATCAATCGATAGGTGCGCGCTTAAAATTACTTTCATAGCGAGCTCATTAAGCAAAGAATTCAAACTACAAATACGTTACGTTATATATGATACTTCAAAAGGAACGCTGATAGATAAACACAATTATACTCACACCTCTCAATCAATCCAAGCATTTTCTAGGAAACGAAGACGAAAAAACTTGTATTTACGAAATAAACTCAATTTGTAATCTAATTTCATGGCAAATGGGACTCATTCTGTCCTACGTTTTCGTTCTCTTACCTTTGCGAGTCAACAATCTCCTTCTTTTGTAGAGCAAATCAAAATAAAATAACAAACCTCTTTTCATGACTAGACTTTTCAAAGGAAAGGATTTCCCGTGCAATATCCCTCCTCGCCCACGTTCTCCATCGTTAAATACACATTCAATTTTATGAAAGTTGATCAAGTCATTTAATCCACCATTTGTTACTAGTCCATTGGGATTTGGGAGTAAGGAGAAATTCAACAATAAATTGTCATTTCAGGACTCGCGCGTGCAAATCAAGGGCTAGTAGTCAAACCATATTGCACAAAACAGCTTCAATCAAACCAATTGAATTCCCAATTCACGGATGCGGATGATTCACACATCCATCTGGGACATACTTACGTAATAAACGCACATAAGACTAACGTAATCCAATTTTAGAAGCTGGGGGAAAATAGTCCAAGTCCCAACATTTTGTCTAACATCAGTTGTCACAGTATTAAAATAAGTGTATCTAACTAAGCAGGAAGCAAGTATTCCAAAAGCCAAGAACAGTGACACAAGTATTATAGAAACTGTTTTATAGATCAAGCTAAACGCTTCATAAGTAAATTTACCAGTTAGCATGTAAAACTTCTGAGAAGTATTGTTAAAATGCAGAGATGCTGATAGCTGGAACAGCCATTTTAGAATACATAACTCAAGGCTAGAGTGGCCAGATGTTGAGTAGTACAAGCCGGGCTTAGCCTTTTCTAGTTAATGAAATCCCCGGGTGTTACAGGTCCTGATTGTGCGTTAAAATCGTGTTTTATGAGGTATTATGTTCTATTCTCATGAATGGTGAAACCAGTATTTTATTATTAGGTTAACGTGTTAATACATTTATTAGTGTGTTACAACTGGAAGGGAATTTTTACTTGTAGATATAAAGTAGTTCGCAGCTCTTCCAAACCAAATCCGCTTTGCATCTTATCTTATCGTAAGGCAAAGCAAGACTACAAAAAAGCAAAAGCATCTGCCACTGCCATTCTCTAAACAATATAAATTAATGTGCCGTTTTATGATGACTCGTTCTTTGCAGAACCAAATCGCACTTTCCAGGATCCATGTTATTCAACATAGGTTTCATTCCACGACAAACAACTGATGCATCTGTATTATAAGAAACCATAGAACACCCCAAAGTAAAATAGATAGGAAGTTAATTACTTATCGCCGTAAATTTTGCTAGTGTACCTTCAGGCAGTTGCGTACCTTATTAAATTGGTTAACATTTTACAAATTGTTATTTTAAAAGGTGATAAAATAATAAAAACCAATGACCTGTACATTAAAAATATTGCTAGATGAAAAATTTGAAGCATATGTGGTATATTATTATTATTATATGCGGTATATTTTTTATTTTAAGCAAATTTTAACCCACATTCAGTTACATATAAGTTATATTTTATTTTATTGAATGCTGAATATAGCGAAATGTACATTAAAATATATGCTCTAGCTATGTTAGTAATTTAAAAAATACAGCTGAGTAATTAATGGCTAATGGAGAATAAAATGCATAAAAATCAATCAAGCAATCCTCAATTTTAATTTAAATGTTTAAAAAGAGCTGCTTTGTCTTCACAAAACTCGATTCTAAATTAAATAAATAAACCAGAATTTTAATAAATTCAATGCAATATAATGCATTTACTCAACATTTCATACCATCACACATAAAATGCTCAACTCAAACCAGATTAACAAATTACTATGAACTGACTTCATGTTATAAAACAAATTTTGACAAGGATCAAGCACTCACAACTATTATATTGAAGCATGGATTCGTTGTTCTCTTTGCTCTTGAATCCATCTAGTTAGTAAAGTTGGACCATCTGGATCGGGTGGATAATAATCTTTTGGTGGTGAACCTTCCTCCAGACGCACAAAATAATGGCAATGGCGATAATGGATTATCCCTACTCGACCTCGGGCATGCCTTCTGATGCCCTTGATGACTGCGCCTTTTGTCGAATTCGACTCAGCTAAATTAAAAAAAAATTCTTAAGTCAATCACACTTAGGTATCCATGAAATATATCGAAAAATGGTTATTTTCAAACATACCAACCCAAAGATTACTTTTAAATTCCACATTCTCCCGTTTTACGGCAAGTTCTTGAGCCTCCAACAGTGTCTGTTTGACATAATAAGCGCCCTTCTTCTTGACATAGTCTAATTGTCGTATAGCTTCATCAATCTGCATTCCTCTAACCAGACACGCCACATACCATAATTTGTCCTCGCTGTACTTGATATTTTCCATCATGTGACAGATATACTGAAAGCCAAATCAAGATAAATTTTCCTTGAATAATACATAACTATTTTTAAAATAAGAAACGCTTTGCACTTGTGAATTTTGATACAAATAAATGAACAATAAATAACCAAAACTTACAGCAGGGCGAGGGGCTTCCTCAATTTCTTGGGGAGGATACATCTTCTCATTATATGACAACCAATGACTTGGTTTCTTTCGACCTTGATAAGTAATAAGTCCTGGATTAGTTGTCGAAAATGATTTGACGCCCCAATTTAAATTGGGTGACCATGTGGACGGACGAAGAAATACACGGCGGATGCCAATAAAATTCAGATTCCACGCAGACCTCAAAGAGGTGAACGACATTTTACGAAGCTGTTGTCAGCAAATCACTGCGAGTACGATTAAATAAATAAAGTTAATAAAGAAAAATAGTTAATAAAAACTTGGAACAAGAAGGAGGCCGGGAATTTCCTCGTGTGTTGTTGGAGTGAGTAGTTTTTGAGGAAATTTGAATTTTGCCGGGCAGTTGGAAGGGTGTCGAGGCGGGTGGAACGGGGTTGGCCTTGGTTCCTGTATTCCGTCGTCCATCTGACTGAGGTCAGAGTCATAACAGCACCAGTGGATTATACACACACCGTCGATCGAGCTCCACGAGACGGACAAAAGAATTCAATTAATTTTGAAGTGACCACCTATTCAAAAAGAAGAAGAACAATATTCAGTGACGCAGTCCATATCCATTATTGTCCACATCGTCGGAGCTGAGATCGGACGGAAGACCAAGTCAAGTCAGTTAACAGAAAAGGTAATTGTAATATATTCAAACACAAAGGAAAAGAATGTGATTGGGGACAAGTAGGTGCTCGGATTCATAAATTGTATACATCTTTTACAACTACCTTCACTTGTTTCTAGGTCCATTCACATCACAGGTCAAGATGATCAAATTGTTCTCATTGAAACAACAGAAAAAGGACGGGGAGTCCGTCCCAACATCGTCAACTTCGTCAACTCAGAAAAAATGCTCTCCTGCTCAATTGAGGCTTATGAAAGGTTAATTATGTTAATTGGTTTCCAAAACGAACTATAACTGTATGCGATACATGATGTAGTTGAAGTAATCAAGAAATTGACGAAAATGATATTTTATAAATTCCCAGATTTAAATGAACTGACTCTACCAAAGACCTGCGTAATGGATTGCCAGGACCCCGACGACCTTTTAAACTTCAAGTTGTACATCAGACCAGATGAAGGATTTTACAAGGGTGGCCGATTTGTATTCAATTTCCGAATCGGAGCGAATTATCCTCATGAACCCCCCAAAGTTAAATGTGAAACTCAGGTTTACCATCCAAATATAGACCTGGAAGGCAACGTGTGCTTAAATATCCTACGCGAGGATTGGAAACCTGTTTTGACCATTAATTCAGTTGTCTATGGCCTCCAATATCTATTTCTGGTGAGTACCCTTCAATTGTTGGTAAGGTTTTGCAGTATTATCAATGGGATACAAATCTTACTCGAAATTTGATTCATTCCACCACCCCAGACAGTGCAAGCGGGTCACTCAAGTCATTTAAATTTACATACATACTAAATAACTAAATCTGAATATTTCTTTCTTTAATCAACAGGAACCAAACCCCGAGGATCCTCTTAATCGAGAGGCTGCTGAAGTCCTTCAGTCAAATCGACGACTTTTTGAAACAAACGTAATGAAAGCAATGAGAGGCGGGTACATTGGGTCCTTGTACTTCGAGCGCTGTCTTAAGTAAATCCGTGATATTTCTGATTCGTTAAAACCTTTATCAACATGGTGTGCATTGAAATAATTTGATATGTTCTTCATATAAAAATTCCGAGTGAATATTAATGATGTCTCGCATTTACTCACATGTATCGAAATAAACGTCGTGGTAATTATTTAATCCAAGCCCTGTAGTATTTTAGTTATGTTATTATTAAGGGGTTCGGGTGCAACATTCCGACTTATTAATGCTAAAATACCATTCAGTAATAAATTTTCTCGCAATGCAAACTTAATACAGTTTTTTTTTTATTTCAGTACTTGTACTATAATCTCAAGTCAAAATGAGAGTTTTTTCCCCCAAGAAAATCGCAATTAAATAGTTTGTGAATACTGGGAGGCAAATAAATGCATTCGCAAAGATTCAAAAGAGTTCACATATTTTGGAGAGGTTGAGTAATCTGCTTGAAACGATAACTGATAATGCATGTAATTCGCTTCAGGAATATCTTGGAGCACAAAACAGGTTAAAGAACTAGTTTAAGGGAATGACAACAAATTTAACAAGGTAGGACAGAGACTGTCTATAAATTTGTGTTCATTTCAAAGTTGGGAGTCAGAATGAAACAAAAATGTTTAATCGAGTAGAAAAACTATTGACGTGCTTTGTAGAAACGTACAAAAATGAAAGTTCGGCATCGGGGGATATGACTGGAATGGTATTCTATACACTGAGCTGATTGGTACACAGCTGAATCTTCAACGAGCCATCCTATTTCTTCATCAATTGCCTGTAAGACAACCCTACACATCAATTCTGATGTTATAACACTTAAATCTTAGTTATTTTTCATTTCATTCTGACCATAATCTGTGGAAGTAGAAGTGAAAAATCTAAATCTTCATTTGTTTACCCTTGTCTTTCTTTCACTCGAGCCGAACCGATCTCAATAAAACTTTATCGTCAAAATTGAAAATTTCTTTTTTTTACCTAACCCAGCGCGTTAAACACATTAATAATGGATAAATGTGGTCCAAATGCGTCATAAAATAGAAAAATTAACTATATTTCAATAAAAAAGTGTCCTATGCTATATCGGTGATGACATTATGCGACGACTTTCTTTAGCTCATCAGTTTCCATTACTATAAGTGGATCCCCATTTTCATTATCTTCAACTTTGCCATGTATATGTCAATATGCGTGTAGCTGCTATGTTGATTTAAAATTTTGTATGCCAATAAAAATGAAGTCAATCAAAAATATGTTAATTAAACGCACTAATTTAATCCGGTTTCATCCAATCGATCGTTGACATTTTACATGTATCACTTCCATGCGTACATTTTTACATCTAAATTTAATTAGTGTAATTAAACATAAACAGATTCACTCTTAAGGATTTCACGGGATTGTAGATTTAGTAGTTCAGCCTTTTCATTGCACTTGAACTCTCATATCCGAACATGTCACTTTCATTGTATTTTAAGTTATAATTCAAACCGAATCATCATCTTATACAGTTTCAAATTTGTTGTCTCATTTGACCAATTCCCTGCTCTGTTCCCCAAGCCTTTCCTTAAGTTTTCAAAACTTTCAAACGCACACATATAAAGAGCATGAACTCAAGCGACAGCTCTTTCCTATTGTTAATTTTATTTGGATTGATCGGACTAAATTTTAACTTTAAAATATTGCAACTTTCTTTGTAGTTGGACATGATGTATATTTTTGGTTGTAAGAGTTGAACTGAGGTCACTACGTATTTAAATGCGTAGACAAATGCGGCTGTCTCTTAGCACTCTTCTCCTCAGTCTTCAAAATATTCTCAATTAAATAGTGATTTCTTCTAAATCCCTTACATTTATATTTTAAATATTATGTTATATAATGATTATAATGTAGTTTTGTATGTATGTGTAGTTCCAAGAAAAATTAGCATTCCCTTTCCTCCTTGCATCCCTGCACGTGCATGTAGGTTTTGTAGTTATTTGTGTAGTAATTAGATCAGTCTTGTGGGTAATTACTCATTTACAAGTAGTTAGAGGACCAACGAACAAAAGAAATCAATGTTAAAATTTCTGATAAACTCTTTGAGCTCCAATATAGCACTACTATATATCTAACAACGCTTTTTAAGCGCTTAAACGCGAAAGATTTATACAATATTTTGTAAGATGTTTTTCAATTCCTTCTAAGCAAATAAGACATTTGTGTAGACTTACCTACACTATTACCATCCCATTCAACCGGAACAACAATTTCTCTGCAATAATCATTTCAAAGCTCAATCGGAACTACTCCTAAGTTTACCCGGCCAAGTGGAATAAATATACTTTCCTATAGGCTACATTAACGTTAAGAACTGAAGAAGAATCTGCAAAGGGGATGAAATGTCATCCGTCATAAAATAAAAAATAGACTGCATAAAATTATTTTCGAAATAGGATAAAGTGCCTGTCTACACGCAATTGCGCGCGCCAAATCTTCTCTAGTATATTTCGTGCTGAACTCTTATAAGTTAAGGTTAAAAATTAAGAATCTTGTGTTTAGATCCTATGATCCGTTTACAAGGAACATTAAAACTTGACAAGCAAAGGCATTGAATGCCCAAAGTTGAAGTCGTAGTCGTACTTTGCATACTACACACTAAGCATCGACAAATGCTGAATAAAGTACTACATCAATGAGGAGTTGATTGTCTGCGCATTTAAAATTACGACGAACTTGGCCGGGGAATATGCGTTTTACTATCTTTGGCTGCTGAGGCTTTGCTCTCCTCTCGTATCAATTTAAAAAAAAATGATTAAAGAAATGATATCGGGATTGTGTAAAGTGTGAGTGTGAAGGGATGGTTTACATTATACGAAGGTGAGTCTACCCATTATTGTTGTGTTGGTCAAAGATTATAGTTGAGGTCTCCGCAACCCATTTAGGACTCAATGGCGGGGAATTGTTAATAGGACTGCAAGAGAGGAAGGCTGTTGGATAAAGAATTGCTCTTTTGGCACTTGACACATAGTCAGAATCAGGGAATCCACGGCGCTTCAGTCGTGGAAGTAATTCCCCAATCGTCGCCCCTCGCTCAAGGGATTCTATCACTTGGTTGCACTTATTAGAATTCTTGCTCTTCACGGTGGTTTGTTGAGAATTCACACGAATAAGTTTTTTCATTGGGTGATGGTGCTGTAGTTTTGATACAGGCGAATCTGTCGGACTATGAACTGGGGAAGAGATCGAATCATCCATATTTTCAGTCTCGTCATCTGAACCTTGTCTGGCGGTCAGGGTTCCATTGAGTACAATTTGGACCACTGGAGGAGCAGATGATTCAATTCTTTCCAATTTGATTTCTTCCTGATCTTGACTATCGCTCGAGGGTAACTCCACGACACAACTACCGGAGGAATGACAGGGAGGAGTATTCGACAAAATTATCTGGGAGGAGCTTGGCATTGACGTTGCCGTTGTTGTCGGGATTGAGTGAATATCTGAATCGGATTCAATGGCTGGGAGAAGACCATTTAAGGTAGTCAGGGTAGTAATGGATTGAGCAGATGAATTTCCCCCTGCCGAGCTTGTGTTTGTACTTGAGGTTGTTGTCACATGTTGATAAGTAATAAATGGCGTTATTCTTTCCCGTTCCTTTTCTAACTCTTTGTCTCCTTCCTCATTCCTAAAAAAAAGTGTGTACAAATTAGCGTTAGTTATGCTGCAGTTATTTTCAAGAGAAAACATTCTGTGAAAATTAATTGATACTAACGTCAATAGTGTATTGATGCAAACAAATGTTTCCACTTTTTGAGTAGTTTTATTGAACTCCAGAAACCCTCTTGTCCTCAAATGAATGAGCGAGCCAGTTTTTGAACGTAGTCGATAAACACTGTATCCTTGTCCTTCTACACTGCTGAACACTGTAAAGGATAAGAGACCTATTAGTAAGGAAGTTTAAGAAACAATCTCTTTATAAAATGCTCATTTCGTACGTAACAAGCAAGTTTTATAAAGTAGGCAAAAGTAAAAATAGGTCTATCAATAATGAAACTGTCCTAAACAGCTTCCGTTCTAAGTGTGTTTTGTGTGGAGACATTGAGAACAAGGGAGTAAAATTCTGAATTGGCTCATCAGAGCCCTTAGCCCTGCTTTTCCAAGCAGATGTGGCGTCGTGCGTATAAAACTTTCAGCAGTCGGTGGAGTTGGAAAAAGGGACCCAATTATACTTACTTTGCCTATTTGCAACAGTAGCCCAAGGGAGATCCTCTTGGTGGATGAAATTGAAAGCCGATAAGCCCATGACCTCCTCAGTTAGGTAACCGGCCACAAATGCAATGCGATGGTCAGAATAGATGATGCGGCCGTCAGGTAAATGCCTCGTTACGTATTCATCTTGTACGGCCTCCATCAGGGACAATTCTGTTATCCTTTTGTTGCGGAGAGGTTTAGCCACACAAACCAGCAAGTGCTCATCTCCAGTACCAGTTGTGGAGGAACACTCTGAAAATGAATTCTTACATTTTAATCCAATACTGATCAATAAAAGTCGGCCCATGTTTTCGTTTTAAAGAGTAACTCGATTGAAATATAAAGTTTCCTTTCAGTGAGAAAATAGAAAAAAACATGAAAATCAAAGCACATTAAAATAACTTTGTGTTTTACAATACGACGAAAGTAAAAGATTGTAGAAGTTAGTAAATTGAGAAACATTTAAAAGATTCGAGCTGAAAAGCACCGACATTATGTTGTATTGTGCTGAGAACTTGAATAAACCAAATCAGCAGCATGCATACCCTTTTTCCCTTTCCCGGGTGTCTTTAGGTCCTTTTTGTTGACTGGTGGTCGAAGAATGCCAATGAGATGAACTGTGACATGACGAGCCGGGTCACCCCTGGCCATAGAGCGCTCTGCGAGGCGAACATAAAATGATCTCCTCTCTCCAGATGCTAAACCAGAAAGGGCTTCCTCGGGTCGGCCACCAAAGAATGAAGGAGATCGGGGAACGTAATCAAAGGATGGAGGTGGAGTTTCATTAACATCGGTATCCTCATCGCGTGCTAATAATTATACACACATTTTTCTTTAACATTAAAAAATAATATACAAGAAATTGATTTGATGAAAATGTGATTTACGTTTAGCCCCGAAGTCACCGGGCTGAAGATGATGTCTAAGAAGCTCTGTATCTCCAGTATGAGTTATCGTGTACAATGATTGGCCCATAAGGTCAAGCTGAGAATGTCCGAGTAGCTTCTCTACACTATCAGAAACGTAGACAATTTTCCCAGATGCAGTCACAATCAACATGAAACCTTCCAATGCTTCCAGAAGTGTAGTTGATAAACTGGCCTCGAGTCCTTCAGGGGCAAACTTCACATTCTCTTTTTTCTTATTCTGCTTCAAACCTGCCGAGTAAGAAAAGACAACGCAATAAAATTGTGGAACTAAAAAAAGATAAGCGAATGCAAAATAATTTGTGGCACGTAAACAGATAAATCCAGTGAGTAAATAACCACGGATGTCTTACTTAAGTGGATACGCAGAAAATTGGCAGAGAGTCGAAGAACCGAAGTTTTGTCCATTCTTTTTGTGGCCAATGCTACAATTGGCACCAAGGTTGATAGTTCAGAGATGTACATGTTCAGCTTGTCCCGCCTCATTTTCTCTGCCAGATTCCTCATCAGTCTGCTTGAACTGGAATAAATAAACGAAAAAACAATGAAAATATGCTCATTTTCTATTAACTATTGCATGCTCAGCTAATTCATTTTTGTCAGATTTCCATAACTTTTGTTTGTGATCTGTGTTTCCTCAAGAAGAGTTTAATCAGCAGTAATAAGAATTGCATCCTTACGAATAGATCCGCGGTTCATTTAAGTTACATAACTGGAAAAAGCCCAAACGCACTGACAAGTGTTACGTTAGGAAAATCATGCAGTTGAAGGAAGAGTGGTGTTTGATTTTAAAAAAACTTCTCACTCGTAAATTTTTATTTTCACCTTGGCTCTGAACTAAGCAATCAGAACTATAGATCCGAGATATAGAAAAACTGAATGTGTGGGAAACAAATGCAATATTTTTCACTAATTTACTGAGGTATGAAATTACAACTTCATTCGCATTTGAATTACACATAAAAAGTTCAAGTTGGGGGTAAAGGGCTCAAATCCATCAAGTGCTAATTGTAAATACGGATTTAACGTATTACTCGTACAGATAAGACAAAAAAAAGCGGACCGACAGGCTGGCCTCCAGTTATTTGTTAATCAAAATGCCAGAAAAAATAAAACTTAATTCAGTCTTCTCTGACTGAACGTATTTTGTACTGAATAACATACATTGCCCTTCAAATAAAGGCTACAAAATTATCCAACCTAAAAACCACCAGAGTTTAGGTAGTAAATATTGACCAAGGCAATTTTCGCCTATTTAATCCAGTTTGATGGAATAATCAATTTCCAATTTCCAGAAATAGAAATAAATGGGAGCAAAAAAGCAATTTGGAAATTGTCATTCCAATCATACCACCGCTTCCTTTCTAAGCCTAGGCATCATATTCTATTAGCTCATTTCCAATACTTACATTATAAATAGTTTCTCTCAAGTACAACCGCTAGATTACTATGTTGGTTGGTGATCGATATCGGACCTTCATCCGAGCAAAGTCTTGTCCAACATTATAAAATTTGATACAAAGGGGGAGATACCTACGTTTAAGCTGAAGTGAATGAATATATAGTATTTCCTTATTTACCAAAACCGAATCCTAAATGCGTGGATTCGCAATGCGACTGATTTTTTATAATCACTGTGCACTGGGACGGTACATACAACATCATCAAAAATAGATAACAGGATTGGGTCAGTCGCGGATAAAAAGCTTGACATTAATTTGAGCAAACATTTGTGTGACTCTTCAAAGCAAACCAGGACTAACAAGTTATCTCCTTAACCAAATACTGTTAAATTTGCAAAACAGAATTATTGCATGATGATTCGCTTCCATGCCCAGCGCAAAGTTTAATAGTCGAGAGCTCGAGCTGAAATAATATTTTCCACAACCTAATGTAGATTAATATTACAGTTTATCATTCCCTATACATATGATGTATGAATACATGCAATAAATTGCTGCAGCGGTGGATCACTCTAAAGAATTTGCGGACAAGGATCTATTCCAGAAAATTCAAACCAATTTCAAGGAATTAACTTCTTCATGGCCTTAATAGCTACAGATGTACTGCCCGTCAGGTCGGAGGCCGCTACCCCTCATGCACTTCTGATTTAAATATTTATTGCAAAGCAATAAGAAGCTTAAATCTTGCAAAATTTGCATATTTTCACAAAAAACGTTATTTATTCCGTTTATCAGGGCTTTAGCCTCGGGGTTAATAGACGTCAAACTCAACACCTTTGCACTCTCGTTTTTAATAGTGGAGAGAGGGGAGTTATTAGAGAACCAAATATGGCAAACCTATCATATCCAATAAATCCGTTTTCTCGTCCTCTGGCTACCAAACAAAGAGACCTCGCTAAAATAGCCAATCAGTTCCCATTTAGGAACTACTAGTCAACCGGAAAAACTCAATATGACACACAATGAAAAAAGAATATCAATGATGTAAAGGTACTACACTTGAGACGCCAGTATCTTTAGTCCGTAATATAAGTCAGTAAGGAAATAATAAGTTCAAGCCTAGTGAACAAACATGAGATCCGCCTGTATGAAACAAAATTGACGAACGCCAAAATGCGCAAATATAGCTCAATGTAAACATGAATAGCTCAGGACTATCAGGACTGAACAATTTGTTCTCGTGTTTTATAAACATACTAGCGCGCCTGCCCGCTTCGCAACCTCTATCCCCCAACCCCACCGACCGGCCGGCTTGCTCTAACCTCTATCCCCCAACCCCACCGACCGGCCGGCTTGCTCCCACCTCTATTCCCCAATCCCACCGACCGACCGATTTGCTCCCACCTCTATCCCCCAATCCCACCGACCGGCCGGCTTGCTCCCACCTCTATCCCCCAATCCCACCGACCGGCCGACTTGCTCCCACCTTTACCCCCAGCCCCACCGGCTGGTGGGCTTGCTCCCACCTCTATCCCCCAACCCAGCCCCACCGGCCAGCTTGCTCCAATCCCACCGACCGGCCGACTTGCTCCCACCTTTACCCCCAGCCCCACCGGCTGGCGGGCTTGCTCCCACCTCTATCCCCCAACCCAGCCCCACCGGCCAGCTTGCTACCACCTCTTTCCCCCAAACCCACCGGCCCTTTGACTAAGTTCAGTGTCCTAACTCAGAGGTCAAAGGTCAAACTTGTGACCTCAAGAAAATTTCTCCGCACGACTTCCTGAGAACAATGATATGTCATATGCCATGGTTCTCTCCCATTACAGCTAAGGTCAATGCCCTAACTCTGAGGTCAAGAGTCAGGTCAACTGGTGACCTAAAGAAAATTTCTCAGCACAACCTCCTGAGAACAATGACATGTTACATGCCATGTGTCTCTTCCATTTTACCTAAGGTCAATGTCCTAACTCTGAGGTCAAGGGTTAGGTCAACTTGTGACCTAAAGAAAATTTCTCAGCACAACCTCCTGAGAACAATGACGTATCACATGCCATAGTTCTCTTCCATTTTAGCAAAGGTTAATGTCCTAACTCAGAGGTCAAAGGTCAGGTCAACTCGTGACCCCTCCCACCGAATGCCCGCTGACCTCCTGAGCATTTTAAGCTATCAAACTCCGAAATCAGTTCAGTGGTTTCGGAGGAGATAGAAGACACGCACGCACACACGCAGACACGCAAACATTCCACTTTAGTATGTGTATGATGATTGGACATACAATAAAGATTGCCAGAATATTCGCAAAAAAATAGCTTTAGTCAAGAGGAGATAATAAAGAATAATATGCTTTAGCATAAGCCACACTTGTTGTTTCTTTACTCTAGAGATCAACCCCTTACCGCCTTAAAATTCTTCAATAAATCCCAGCGCCCGGCTAACTTCCTTTCCACGCTTTTGAGCACTGCGCTCTGACGCGAAGTGAGTGATCAAAAACAGGAAATCAATAAAATATGAATCCAAATTAGAATGCAAAGACATCAACATCCGCACGCGCTCTCAACATCAAAACACTTCGTCAGATTCTTCGAAAAGAGAAAACAATAAATAGTTTTCTATATATACCTAAAAATCTCATCTGCAATCACAAAATATAATAACTCCTTTTTCAGTGTTCTGAGAACGCAATTTTTTGGTCAAATCGGAATAGCTTCAAATACGATGACAGCAGAAAGATCATGGCAAATGGATTTCTTTGTTTGTAAACAATAAACTGTTTGGGATTGACGGAAATGCTATTTGAATGCATTAACTGACCAGGAATACATTAGACAGAGTAGTTTACACTTTGTACGTATAGGCACGTATGGTAATAACATTTTGAAGCTGCTGGCTTCGCACAGTAGAATTACAGCTTAATACAAAGACATATTGGATGAAAGAGGGCTGTGCAAAATTATAATTAAATCTTCGACTATGCGGCTTAGAGCTAAGGCTTTTCTGTCACACGGTTTAAGAGTCTGTTGTCAAGAATTTCAGACCTCTGCTTTACTCGCATCCATCTCTTCTCCAAAGCCCATATCTTTAATGTGAACATAAATAAAATAAAATAAAGAAAAAACGCAGCTGGGAAGATTGTCTCAGCAAATCAACCCACACAAGCGTTAAAAATGAAATGATAGTTAATGAAATAGAGACAAAATCCTAAGAAACCAGACGGGACTCGTCAGTCAAGCGAAACCCTATCATCTCAACTTCGTTACCTGGGCTTTTTCTAATTCACATCCATTCTTCAGCGATCACACGTGGATAAAACCTACTTGGCTAATTCCTTAAATTAACCTCAAAATACGAAGAAAATAATCCACTCAAGAAGCAATGCGTATATCCACCACGTATGTAATGCAGGTATATCATACCACCTATCAATTCTATCTGCCCAAAAATAAATCTTGGTGACATTTAACATTAACTTGTAATCAAAACGGAGCGGGTGCTCACACAATTACGATTCACTTCATGCCACACACACGTCAACGCAACAATTCATCTAAACTGACATTTACAAAGAACAATTTGTTCGCCCCCGAATATAATGAAGTTACCAAGAAGTACAGAAATAACTGCATTAAGATTCTGGGGTGCAAGCCCCTTCAAATTAGCATGCTTCAACAACGTAGAAAAGATTGCAAAATAAACTGAGTTCACAAGTTCTAATTCCTGACCACATGACCTGTTGAGATACGAAAAAGCGCTTGCGTGATAACGGTGTAGATGTTAGAAACTAGAAACATGAAAAGCTTATTATCTAACTTTCATTAAATTATCAAAAGTTTTGAAAAACAACTTCACTTGACTCACTTGACTGCATATGAAGATTTTGCATCACATATGGTACAATTCAAATCAGTTAATCTGCTCAAGTATTGTTTACATCCAATCAAAATCGATTGACGTGTTTAGATTTACGATTAACTGTCATCGTTATTTAAAAGTTTAAACTTGAGTGTTCAAAACAAGTACCCAATTCCTTTTTGTTTTTGCCAATTCCAAATTAACTTTTGACACTTTGTTTTCGTTATGCGGTGTTTCACGTTTGTTAAAAACACATTCCACAATATCCAAAAAAATTTTTTAAAAATCGTATCATAATCAAGGAACGGCTTCCAAATTTTCAACTTATATTGTCCAATTACATAAATGGAAAATGCTGCCTGTCCTTCAACTAAAGTTCCAAACAACCATTTCCCACGATCAGCAGTACGGAGTGATCGTGGTCAGTCCGAGGCCAAATGAAAACAAAAAAAAATACTTACTTTGCATGCATTTTCTTCTCCTTGTAATGAAGTTATATGTGTAGATTAAGTTGGCTTTAACAAGAAATCCTAACTAGAAGCATGGCGCAACAAGTTTTAATGACTGCAATAGCGTAATTACAGGATAGACAACTTTAACTTTTTTTTTGAATGGGTTTTAGTTGGGTTCACCCTTTACACACCACAGATGCGTGTAAGTAAAGTGGTTTGTAAAAATCCCAATGATATCTGACTCCTCCCTCATCTGGCTAAGATCCAAACTTTACAAACAGCTAACAAACAAACCTTTCCAAGTTCCACCAAAGAAACGTAGGTCAGTGCTTGTAACGCGTGTACCGTCATATGGCAAATTTACACACTAAGCTAGAGTTGTGAATCATTTTAGATCTAAAAAATGAAGGATTGGCTGGAGATGAATTTGACGCTCCCAGCTTAATTCATTTTTGCTCTTAGAAAAACCCTTTGAGGAACGACAAAACATAGAGATGAATTTGCAATTCAAATTCTTCCAGGATATTATAATACTGGAATTATGGAACTCTTATGCTCAACTAGTGTCTTTCTTTGTAACTTAACACTTAACAATAATAAACTATCTGGTATACTCCTGAATTGTTTCCTCTTTCCTGTTGCAAACTAGCCAAATGGTAGGAGAAGTTTCTGGTTACTCTGATTACCTGCAATCTTGTATGCTAAAGTCTAGTATACTTATATTCAATTATTGATTCAAATAAATTCAAAACCAAACTTCCAGTTGGAAATAAAAATCCAAATCAATTGGAAGTTATGTAATAACAAACAATCCTGCTCAAGTTTTGCCCTTTCATAGAAAGGCCAAGTCTAATTCCCATGATGCTCTCATCCGTATGGACTTGCCATAAACTCATCATGCATGGATGTGATTAGCATAAAGTACTTGTTTTCCTCGAATTCCCCCAGAAAGAAATAAGAAGAAAAATACTGAAATTATAAAAAAAAACAAGATCTTGTTGGACCAGAAGTGCTGACCATCAATCTCAGAATATTTAGGTTTGAAAGGATGGAATAGAGCAAGTTAGGAGGAGGCGCTACAAATTTTTAATCTACACGTCCGTTTGTACCTAGTGGAATGGATGTTGGAAATGGTTAGTTGGTAGACTGAATTGCGTCCATCCATCCATCCGTCCTGTCCAATCCCAGAGAGATAATAACATTAGAGATAACTTAAGGTTGGATGCTGCTAACCAACCAATTCCCTCCCAACACTGGGGGCTTTTGGGCCTAGGTAATAGCTATTGCCTTGGGATAATGGAGCTGATTCCTGAAGGTCGTTCAAGTAAAGAAAAAAAACCTTCTTTGCCATGCCATGCCTCGAAGAGCCCAGCATCAGAGCTCAAATACATTTCCACTTCCAACTCATTACCTAACTTAATCTATATATATATCTATCTATACGCTATTCAAATTTTAAATATAATAGGGAGGAACCTGCAGTCGGATCATTACTATTCTGTGAATGACTTCAACTTTAAATAATCCAACAACACGCCTTCAGGAACCACAAATATCAGTTTGCCTTCCAGAGTCATCCATCCATGCCAATCTCCATTCAATCCTCCACACACATACATAGCGATTAAACAAATATCTCAAGTGGTTGGAGTTTTACATTTATTAAAAATCTTCCTCTTTTCTCAGCCATATTTCCAGTTGCAAGCACTTTTTACTAGCTCCATGGATCGTAGTATAGTTCATTTAAATCCACATTGCATGCCTTCCTTTGGCGTAATAAATAATGCACTGTCATGACATGCACAATGTATGGTTTGCTGCCCCAGGTCACACTCAACCCACCTTGGATTGAGTCTTTTCCATCCTAGTAAAAAATCTACAATTCACAATATTCCGCACAAAAACCTATCATTACCCTCACGCAAAGTCAGAGGAAAAAATCACAAAAACACAAATGAAAGCTAACATGAAAAAAAGAAGCAGGTGTTCAAGGAAAAATGCTTCTCTGGACGCCATGATTGCTGCCACTGTTCCTACATAGAATTAAATCCTAAGAATAATTTTCTCCAATTATATATTTCTCTCTCTTTCGATAGGATTTGATATGAAATCCTTGGTCTGATCCTACTCTTCCTCACGCAATCCTACATTACGTGACGAATTCTCCCCTTAGGGAGTTTAATTCTATGACGACCAAAAAGCCCTTCACCTTCAAAAGTCCCGCCCGGCTTTCAATCCATATTCAAATTAGGGATTTAATCAGAGAGAACTCATCTTCTCTCATGAATCCTTAGCATGACAAAATATGATTGAATCAACCCACATCCTCCTGACCCCTCCTCCCACCTAAAAACCTATTACGGGGAGAAAACTTTAAGCTGGGAGCTAAAGGGAACATCCGATTCTAGGATTTCTACCCGCACCCGGCCTCTCCTTTCATAATTCACATCCAAATCCAACCAACTCCACTCATAAATGCATTGAGCGGTAGACTTTCCCTCAAAGTGGAAAGAAATTTTCTTGCAAACGCAACAGGATTGTAAAATGAGAGGAAAGAAATCAATAGAATGTAAAGCTCAGCATTCGTTGGGTTAAATTTTAATCCTACTTTGGCCTTCAAAATCCTTTTGGAGGACAGGAAGCCGGTGGCCTGGTCACCGGGTGTACCCCTACCCTAATAAATCCTTGACAGAGTGTAGAAGACTTACGTACTTTGGAAAATTATTGATTTCTTTCTCTTTTAGCGTGGGATAGTTTAACGTTACATTGTATAGTCGACTGGGGGGATCCCCCTGCCTGACAGTTCTCCAAACTATTCAATGCTCAGTCGAGCAGGTAAACTTTATGCACAGGAAGAGTAGCACCTTTCCAATCCATCCCTTCCTTTTTCTACCCACGTAACCTTCCGCTTTTCCCCGAATGCGTAACTAACATACTTCAGTGGAGAAAACATTTTGGATATTATTTTCTGTATGGGTTCACATGTCTTCTTCCCTTCACATGCATTTACTTCAATCTCCCCACCACTTATCCTTCATCCGAAAATATTTTTTTAAGGATGGGTAAACACTTGTACATTACTTTGGTCTCAACTACGCATTTCCATCCAATCCAACTCATTAAGGTTCTACTTCATCTCCATCCTGAATACTCAACCAGCAACCATGGAAACCGTACCCTCTCTTCTAATAAAATTGATATTTACAGGATAGGATTTTAATGATATGACGAACTAGTAGGAGTTGATCAACAACAAAATTGAAAACCTTCGAAATCAACAACCAATCTTAGTCAAGAAGTTGTTCTTAGGAACCATGCTTTTATGTATTTATATTTTATGTACGGAGAAATAATCAGAGTTGTGAAAAACAATTCACAAATTGCTTACATTAATTTTATCTGATCTTTGAATTTATAAAATCCAATCCGACCCTTTATAACCCTCCTTCATTCCGACACATCGTAGCTTTCCCTTGTCTACGACTATAAAATCATTTCGAAATCCCTTACCGCCAACTAGCATTTTATCATTCAAACATCGAGATTGATAGCAATAATGTTTGGAAAGAAAAACACGGGACCAACCGTGACATCCATTCTGATAAATCCGATAAAACACGTAAGATTATTCTGGCTCATACAAAATGCGTAGTTTCTGTAGGGAAAATAAAATCCCTTCATCCGTCTCTCTTCAA
Source organism: Orthonychiurus folsomi (assembly GCA_036851895.1). Classification (NCBI taxonomy): domain Eukaryota; kingdom Metazoa; phylum Arthropoda; class Collembola; order Poduromorpha; family Onychiuridae; genus Orthonychiurus; species Orthonychiurus folsomi. The sequence continues at coordinate 16,577 of JAAXYW010000403.1, read as the reverse complement.
AATTCCATGAATTCCATTATTCATGGACGAAAGGGTTTCAGGTTACACGATGAAAAAGGATAGTACATGGAATACTAGCAACTTCAAAGCTAATAACCCCTCTGGGGCTGCTCCGTTCCCGTCTCAAATGTTAATTTCCCCTTTCAAAAATAATAACAATTTCCCTTCAATTTATGTTTTCAAAGTCGTCGGGAACTCATGGAGTGAGTTCCAACTTGTGTTTTGGAAATAAATGGGCCAAAGCGTACACGCGGGTACAAGAGAAATGGAAAGCATGCGTTGGGTGCCACCCGCCGTGCCAGTCTTTGCTTCAAATGTTAGAGTGCCAGCCGTGCAAACCTGACCTACGCCAATCGTGAAAGGCAAAGTCAGCCCACTGGGAACGTCGTAGATTCTCCTTAGCCAATAAAATGCGAACATAGTTTTTTTTTCTACACTTATCCTTGGCAGAGGCAAAACACTGGGTCGGTGCTTGCAGCGTGCTAAAGGTACAACGTAGAAGCCGGATGATCCAATCGGCATTGGTCAGAGGAATAAAATCCTCCAGTCTTTGTGGTAGACATAGTCTACTTGAGAAATAACTTGTTCTTTTATAAAAAACTCATAATGCAATGAAATGGAAATGATGGAAACCTTTACAAAAAAACTCTTCAAAGCAAAATAATATTCAACAAAATAATTCCAGTCCGCTAACCTGACGGGTAGGTGGTCAAACTCCGAGTTGTAGGCAAAATCCAAATAGAATTTTCTATCCATTTCCATTTTGAATCCTTTTTTTTTCACTTTCCCTTTTCAAGTGTTCATAAACATTCCCATTAATAGATAATTTAATATCTTCCAAATCCTTAAAATCCACTCCCACAGAATAATGTTTGTCTACTCAATTATCCCAGTCATTTTTCCACAATGACAACCTTCACTAATTGTTTAAATGTTGAGCGATGTAAGAGTTGCTTCAGAGATAGGAATTAGTTGGGCCGGCCAGCCAAATGAATATGATGGGATGAAGAAACTCAAGATTTAAATTGCTGAAGATGTGTTAGCTGATGTCTCAATTTCAATAGAGCAGTTAATAAACTGCTTAATATGCTAGATAAATTAAATGGACACAGGAGAGTTGGAAATGTATGTGTGTCTTCCTTTGGCTTCTAAATGACTACTTGCTTGCACACAGAGCGCGCGGAAGCAAAGAGAGAGAGAACGATGGGAGTAAGCACCAACACAGTTCGAAGGTCAAAATGTAACTGCGAAACCTAGACTCCACTCAAGGCAAGCCAGCAAAAACCCGATACTTATCTATCACTTCCACGCTGGCGAATTTCTGCACAGACTCGCTATTTGCAAAATAACTAAAACACTTGACAAGCACTGTTTAACTTGTGGTAGTCCCCAACTCATCCAGCTCACCTTCCTTTATCCCTCCTCCTCTCCTTTTTTCATACCCCATAATTTTCCAGCAGCTCCTACATTTAATTTGTCCAGTAGTTAACTACTATTCAATAGGAACTGCATGGATGGATCCCCCACACCGATCCCCGTGCCCCCGTCCATTAAAATAATTCCAATTATTTATTACTACAAGTGTACATACGTACATACAATTATTTGGTACTAATCTATTTTTACATACGCGCATCCACTACAAGTAGTATATTATACTAACGCGTAGAGTTTATTAATATTAATTAAAGGATTCACACTCTCGTGCGACTTGAATTAAAATAAATGGAGTCGAACCATAACATAATTTGTAAACACACCGTGTACAACTACACAACAAATAAATATTTTAAAGTAATTAACATGGAAAACTCATCAAACGGATTTGTATTAATGTATTTGCCACCGTATTAAATGCAGGTGTCTGTTAAGACGCATTAAAAAAGTTGATGGATGTCCGTATCTCTTTCACTTCACCTTTCGTAGAAGCGACAAACAATTAGTCCCACCGTATATGAATTAACAGCTTAATTAATAATTATTTTGCTAGCATTAGAGCGTACTTGAATCGCACTTAAGCCTAGCGTCCTTTGCCTCAGATCTGTAAACTTGGGGGGAGGGAGCGTCGGGTGAGACCAGTGGAAGCTCTACACTCCTAATTGGATTTTGACTCCCAACAAGGAATCCCAATTCTCCATATCATTTTCCTGAATAGAAACCTTGAAAAACTGGAGGACTCAGTCGATTGATGGAAAGGACATGTCAAAAAGGAAATGAAATGAGACTCCCACTCCACTCATGTTCCTTCATTTCATTGCTTTGAAAATCCCTGGGCTTTCACTGACTCTCTCCAACTAACTCCACTCAAAAACCCTTCATTCAAGCCAAATAACTTTTACAGAGTTTAGAGGTGACATTGATGTTCAAATAGTTCATCAAATTTTGAGATTGAAGGATTCCAATCAAATTGTTTATGAGGGTTGCAAAAACAAAGCTGCTTGACTTTCATTTTCATTGCTGATAGAGCAAAGGCGGGAATTATTTTCTCATTTCCATCAAACTTCCATTGCAAAATCTATATGCAGGGTATGGATTCTTCACAAATTTAATTACTTTTTATGAGGCCCCCTGCCTGACAAGAAAATTACATTTAAGTGATTGCTTTGTGGACGAGGGGATGCAGAATCGCATGCTCCATGAGTGCAAATTATTGTAGTTTTCCTTACTTTGGAGTTGGAATCCCAATGGTAATGGAATCCAACATAAATTACAGAGAAATACCATCCAGGTAGACGGATTTAATTAAGTCTGGAAGTGGTGGTTGTTCAACGGAGCGGAGCTAACAAGAAGAAAAATCAGGGCCGTCAAATGTTTGTCTTGGATTTCCGTCGGATGCGAAGCGGCAGGGGGAATAGGATGAACATGATACGAGCGTCTTTCCTTTGGATATAAATAAGGCTAATGAGTAATTAGGAGGTAATCACATTTAACACTTCCTCGGGAGCTGGAGACTCAGATTTTCCGTACCCAAATGAAAGTCGTTTTAATTCACATAGTCAACCGCTCAAGTCCGGAATCCCCTATTTTCGTTTACCCACTTTCCTAAAATCCAGTCCCATTCATTCCTCATTTTATGACTTAAAGGGCTAATGTATTTCAGTTTAACGAGCCTTTTACTGACTAAGACTGAAAGTGAGAGTTGGACCCGCTGCTGGAGCAAGTGTCCGTCATAAGTGCCGCCACGGTGGAGTTTGTTTACAAATATGACACGACACGTATTAAAAATTACAATAATATTTTAATGACATTGTCGAGCACGGCGAGTCGGCTGGTTTCAAATTCAAGGAATGGAGCAACATTCATTAATTATTCCAAGGAGAATGAAATTGGACGAGTTAGTCACGTGAAATAAATTCACCGTCATAAAATTATATAGTATTACGAAGGACATTTATAATATTAAAATTACAATCCTTGCGTAGTGTATAGCTGCCAATTTAATTTGCGATGGCGTGCTCGCGTACGCCTAGATTTCTACAATATGAAATCACGGCCATCAATAAACTTGGGTCAAAATGGCATTCTGTTTTGACATTTTTTGAATATTCAAAAATGCATGAACTTCAGAACTTAAAAAAATGGACCGACTCTAGACACAGAAACACTTCGATTTATTCAGCACGCTTAATCATTGGTATGTCCATGGGAATTCCTGAGAAATCTAAACCACAGTGGCTACCACAAGCAGCTAAATGTTGTACGACTTGTAGGGCAAAGGAATTGGATCGTAGCAAAGAAGTGAAGCTTCAGCAAAAGCAAACATCAACACAACTACGACTTCCAGATAGTCTGACCTCAACCAACCAACTCCAACCCACCAAATTCAAACAGTTCCAAAGTCAATAAAAAACAAAACCCTTTGCTCCAGGAATTGGATAAAGTCGTGGAAATGACATCCCACACCATGAAATTAAATTCCAAGGCCAAGGGCAAATGTAAGAATTCTTACTTACATTCCTTTGAGAATAATAATTGTTTGCTATCAAATAGATTTTGAATGGCGTGTCACTTGCCAAAAAAACACGGGTACTTTATTTTGAGGATTCAATAAAATATTCACAGTTTGTGCTTCTGCATTATTTTGGGGATCATACATTTAGCGGACTCTCTGGAATGAAATGCGGCATGTCCTATGACGACAATAAGAATTCTCAAGGGCACTTTGAACAAGTCCACCACAGAATATCTAAAAGGAAATCCGAATCCGAATTTCTCCTCAATTTCCAACTTTCCATTTGTCACAAGTGGTGAAGGGGTGGAGGATTTCCGCGAAAAAAAAACATTGAAGTGGTGGATTTATTTACAATTCGACCCACCTGGATAGAATTCCCGGGTAGAAAACCAAGACACCGTAATCCTCCAGTTCTTAGCAACCGGTGGCCAATAAGAAATATTGTACAGTGGTAAAAAATCGATGATAGTACACGAGGCAGATGGGATCCCATACACAATCATTACGAAACCTCATTATCCCTTACAATTCCAACATTGTTTTATGAGCTTATAGGAATCAAACCTCAAAATATAATGCATGTGTAAGTTTTATTTTACAGTTGAAATTCCCATTTGTCCTTTTCTCCTTTAAACCCTCAAAACCCCTTGGCTACACCGTATCTTGAATAAAATTTTTCGGAGCGCCGAACTTCAGAAGCAGAACAAAACGGATCGAAATTCAAAAGTTTTTCAAAAAGTTCCGCGTAATAAATTTTGTTACTTTGTAAGGACTCATTTCATATGTTTACTTCAAGCATTGTCGGTGTCAAAAGTCACTATGGCCTGAGGAAGGACGTATTACTTCAGATCAAACGAGAGTTCCAGGCGAATAAAAGAGGGAATAATAATCAACACAACCGGAAAAGACACAATGGACAGATGCCTGGAATTGCTTGCACCAGCTAAAGCTGCTTTCAAAGGCTACGTAATAATCTCAGATGTTTCTTAAGATAAGAATGGATAATGCACCCCTAAAACAATGAGGATTGATTAATTATAACCAATATTGACTTGAGCTAAGATACACATTGCAGACTTCGGTATAAATGTGTTATGACGCACAACTAGTCCAGAAATTTCTCAAAAAAATTACAGAATGGAGGAAGGCGTGGGATCGTGGAAATAGTTCAGGAGGTTTATGGAACGCATATTATAATGACCCGGCTGTTCTCTTTACGCAAGAAGAACTTGGTGTCAGCACATGTATATTTTAAAGATATAAATTATTCATTTCAATGTTACACCTTATTCCATTCCAGTGTACTAAACCCTGCAACTTCTAAACAGCAAAAGTATAATAATAATAACACTGCTTTGCTGCATAAAATTTAGCCTTGAAGAGTTAAAATGGCAAAATTAAAACCCAATTGTGAAACAATTCCCTTTTGGGCCCCTAGGAGTTGAAATACAAAACCTTGATAATAATTACTGGATAAGCACAAAATATCCTAGACCACGGTTAAGGCCCTTTGTTCCCCGTGGCATCGATCCAGCAATCAATGCAACTTTCCCGCTATTTCCTTTTGTTTGATCTTTAAGGTTTAATTAAAATCTGTATAGACCTGCTCCAGCGACGAAACTGAGCTCTATGAAGTTTGACATGGCTCATGCAGTCCTACATTTTACAATGACAAAATTGTGCTCCGAGCAAAAGCTTTATAATAAACTACATTCTAACTAATTCACCCCTCCAAGCCTGACCACAGAACCCTCGAAATTGAAAAGTAAACTGTTTGGATGCCGGAAACTGGAGTAAATTCAATTATCAAGAAAAGTCATCAAATTTGGAATGTAAGTACGAAGCATGAAGTATGAAAACTATATTGCATTTTCCTAACCAGTCGTCAGGATTCAGGTTCTCAAAATTTAACCTTAACCTTAAAAGCAGACTCGATAGTAAATTCAATTTTAAAACCTCAAAATGCTATAAACATTTTTTCTATTAAGTTTTAAGATCCATTTTAGGAAACCGGAATGAACTTATTTACGAAGCCTACAAAAGTAAGACCGACTTCATTCGATAAGTACACATTTATGAGCTCTGGCATTTACTCGGATTTCATCCTTTCAAACAACGCATATTATCCGAACAATCCATGATATTATTTTTATTTGTGAACAGTTTTGTCTAGACACTTGACACCAACCCACTCATGTCATTCGAACAAAGAAGAGACACACACTTCTTGACAGACTTGTTTTCTTGTTGTTGAAGAGATCGAGCATCTTGACAGACAAACAGGTGAGGACAAGAGCTTTTCATTGGAAAAGTGACACAATTCCTGGAAAATCTTATATTTCCATTTAATGAATAAGAAATAAATATAAAGATGAGCTGTTGGAGTGGCCGTTGCTACGAAATACAATCCTATGCTTTCCAACTGAAGACCTTTTTCATTTGAGTGATTCATGGTATAATGTAATGATCCCTTTCATCTCTTCATCTCCGATTTCTTGTGTGAAAGTTTGTGGAGTGGTGGGGGTCAAACCCTCCTTCCATGCCTCATGACAACAACAACATCAGAGTGTCACACAAAGGTCACATTGCTGTGTACATTGCAAATTTCGATATGATGAGCCTCCTGATTATTATCAATACAATAGTTTCTTTCCGAAGAAAGTTAAGAAAGTTAGCAAACTTTTAGGTGCTGGGATGGAATAGGATCCACACGAGCGTGGTGTAATCTTAACGCACCAGCACCATCCCCTTCAAATTTCCTTATTTTGTGATTGTGAGGTTTGCTGACACCTGACTGACCTGACTGAGAAGGCCTTTTGCACAAACATTCGTTCCCATCATTCTGGCCAGGTTTCAAAAGGAATGCAATGTTCGTTATATAATATTTTATACACATTTATAGTGACATGTGAGGCTAGAAAATGGCAAAAGTAAAACTTTCCTTACAATTAATTTTCGCGGAAATGCAAACAAGAGAAGCGATAAGGAGATTCGCAAGGCTCTGAAATTTTCTATTTAACTTTCAGGAGGTAATTTGAAAGTAAGATTATGACGCACTTGTTCCTCCTCACCATGAAAACTTATAAAGTTGTGTTTCCCTACTATTAGCATGACATAAGGGAGGAACTGGAATGAGAGTAAAGTATTCAGAATCCAAGGTTTAGGGAAGGCATCATACACACACCCCTTCATAAAGGCATGCCTGGTAGCCAACCGCACAGAAATCTCTGGTTTTGAGTTATGTAACCTTGTTTCATAATTAGAACAGTGGAGAAACACCCATCTTTCTCAAATCTTCAATACACACGAGCAGGAGCAACCCCAGGCCCCACACATTCTGCCTGTTATGCAGTCGTCAAACCTTCGCCGAAAACACAACCTCAACCAGGTACCAAATATACCAACTAAATTAATTAGTTGAACAGAAAGCTTCATTACCTTGGCGGTAAACTTGAGGATTGAACAGGGGTTTCATCAGTGTTGGCTTCGGAACTGCTCCCTGAACTTTCAATGGTGAAAGTCTTTTCTTCCCCATCCCCTTCACTTTTCACACTAGCTATTCCTGCTCCTTCGTCAACTTCACTCGTTGTTCCAGAGCAGCTACCGGTCCCAATTTCATCTTCTTTGGAGGAGCCTCCGCTCTCTTCGTCATCCTTGTTATCCATTCTGAAATTGAACAATAGAATTTTGAATCAAGGCTTGCCTTGGCTTTTACTTTTACTTTTGACAAAGTCATATGTTCGCTTCGGGGCTGCTCAGTTGCAGTGGTGCGTAAACTTAATTATTTCCAAAATGTTTTGCATTAATTATGAGGAACCTTGAAGAACTTAAATGTCAAGTGTGTGCGCGTGCAAAAGATCCGCCGTCCAGTTCCGGCATACAACACCAGCTGATGAAATTATGACTGTGACGTACAAGAAAAATAGTTTACTCGACAAAGTCAAGAAATAAACCAATAATAAATGAAAAAAATTAGTCTTGCCCTTCAAGTGGCAGGATAATATTTTTTTTAAAAGTAACTCTGAACAAAATGTATTGGATTAACTAACACTGTAATATCACGCTTCCTATTGAAAGAAAAATCCTCCAAACAATTCTCCAAAATCCAAAACGCATTTATTCCTGGAAGCTACCCTGTATCAAAACTTTGCAAAACTAGTCTCCCGTTGTACTTCTCCTTTCTGGCTATAAAAAAACCATTAGAGTAAAGTTTCCAACATCTGTAAAATTTATTGAATTGATTCAGCCCTTTGGTTAGGGAATTCAGAAACCCGACTCACTCTTTGCTTTAACTTTGTTTTGAAAGGCAATTTCATGAAGGCTTAGTTTTGAGCACCATGACATAAAAAGGAAGCTTTACAAGTTCACTTTGACCTCAATTCCATTGAGTATTTTACGCAACGTGTCATTTCTTTCAGAAACTCGATTTCTCAGGAAAGCTGAACTACAAATATCATCTCAGTTCTTGAAAGCTTTCAGGATTAATTGCAAATTACTCGTCCTTTGCCAGGTGGAAAGGCAAATGGAATTTTGAAGCCCTGCATGTGTATAGCAAAAATGTATTGATTTCTACTAATTCTGTTATCTGCCAGTCTCTAATAATAGTCTGAAATCTTGAAGTGAATACTTGAGACAACAGGGATTTCATAGCTGACTCGTTTTTCCTTTTTCTCGTGTTGAACTTGAGACCACTCAAACAGCAGCTCAAAACGCCTGTCGTAATAGGCAACCTAGAAAGAAATATTTCGCACTTCTAGACAAATAAAACTCGAGCAAAAATAAGTTCAAAATCAATGTGTACTTTTTAAAAGAAACAATTTAATTTTTGGAACAATGTGCATGCACATCTAAACAGTCAGACCAAACTGCAACATTGCAAAAACCCTCTGTTGATAGAAAAACTGCAAACCCTCGCACAAATTGCTTTCACTTGCCACTCAAATCCTTGGTGGAGGTCAAAAGAAGTCAAAGTCAAACCAAGTCCGAACTCGACAAAAACTACCCAGGGCTACTACAATTGAAGTTAAGTTGGGTAAGGTTAGTTAGTGACTGAGAAGAAGGAATCATTCGTGCAAACGGCCTAGCATTGAGCCAGGTCAGTTATTATCAGTTATCGCAACACCAGCTTTAATGCTTATGTCCTCCGATGAGGTTTGAGAAAGGGGACTGAACTCCACTTACTAACTTCAATCATTCAACTCTAAGCAACCACACAAACTAAATAATGTTCTTGTCTCTAGCCTAGTCTAACCCTAATCATTTATTCCTTTCTATCTGTCTGTCGTTATGAGCATTCAGACTCACCACCAGGATTTTCTTCACTTCTCTCACACAATACGAAATTTTATCTCGTCCTACACTGGACTGCCACGAATCCACACCAACAATAGTATGATCCAACTCCTCTCAACTAACTAGCCTATCGCATTCTAGACGGTAATTGTAAGCTATACATCCTAAGCACAAAAATATGTTTTATGGTATTCATACATTTAATGGTTGTCTGACGTCTGGTTTTTATTGATTTGTGACCTCACAATTCAAAAAAAAATGTGTCTGGACAATGAAGTCAGACTAGCCTTTAATCCACCGTATTGAATTCCGTCCGAAAATAAGTTTCCCTTTTATTTCAATAATTTCTCCTCTCCAAAGACTACTCCATGGATTCTTATCATTGACAAATTGTCTATAATGGTTTATTGAATATAGGCATATTGTACTACGTTTAACAGAGCTTGTGGCATTTGAATTGAACATATGATATCACACCGAACCCAGACACTGCCTCCTATCTTTTCGTTTTTCCTCAAGACTTTCCCACGCTGAAATTCTTCAAAGAAGCTTGGCGGGACCTGGACGAGGGAGATAAACTAATTCCTATCTACTTATACACTACCACATTAATTTAAGACATTTCCAGGTATTTTCATGTGGTGTGACTTGACTTGACGAGACGAGACAAGTCTCCTCAACTAAAATATTTTTGAATTCCAAATGCTACATGAATGAAGAAATGGGTCTTGAAACAAGGAGTTATTCTTCTTAAATGTGTAGCCAAGTACAACTTAAGCACAAACAGCCATTTGAACAACTAACATCAGTCAATAAGATCTTCCCTTCAAAGCAAAAAAAGTAAAATTGTTTCCAGAGATCCAGATTGTGACAGCACGGAGCTGAAGATGGTTATTCCCCCCTAACTCTGGCCCTGAAAACCTTCCCTTCCCTTAATTATCAAAAACTCCATTCATCCATCTGGAGTTACATGGAGTCCATGGCGGCGATTGAAGAAGTCATGCTAGCTGAAAATATCCTCCTCCGGCATCTCCTCATCTGTTGTTCACAACTGCCGTGCCAAGGGGCCTTTAACTCGCCGAGCCCTTAAAAAATTGTGGACCAAGATGGATTTTATTCGACATCCCGTGAAATGCAAATGGAGAGAAAGGATTTTAAGGGGGGAAGTGCTTCCATCCTACACCAAGGAGATCAACGTGAACCTCACAGTCTGTGGAACTCACTATTAGGTTAAGTTATGCACGCAGAGGTTAAATTTTTTGTGTCGCCTTCAAAGTGTATTTTTTTCTTCCCCCCTGGCCCTTCCTTGTCCTCCGTCGAATGCAATTGAATGTGTCAGGTTTTCCATGCTACGAAATGTACCACATCCTCTTAAGTTTCCTTAGCTTCCAGCCTCCTCGTAGCATCCTCATCTTCATCTTCATCCCATTCCTTCAACCGAGGAGAAACCTTTGCCCGACACGACTATTTTTATTACACCCCAAAACGAAAGGCTTTTGCTGCTCTGCCTTCCTCGCTTCATGGGTCTTCAAAAACTCTCAAAAGAATCTCCTCCAGAATCCAGTGAGTGTAACTTCATCCTTTATGATTCCATCCATGGGAATCAGATGATGCACACAAAAACTGACCGGGCCAGAAAGATTTCAAACAGGAGGAAAAAATCCTCCAAAGTTTGCGAGTCTCAATGAAAGACATTAATCTTCACGGTATTTACCCTTAACCAAAGCTAATCAGCACCATTAATTGATTCAAGTGATGTTTTGTATGAAGGATTATTCACCCATGGGAAAAAATTTGAGATCAATGCTTCAAGATTAACTGTCAACGTACCAACGAACCAAAACCAATTCAACACACAAAAATGGTCTGTTCCGAGTTCCGGTTAAGTGGATGTTAAGACTAGGGTTTGTTTTATACATGGCGATTGATTTATTACAAAATTTGAAATGTATCCCCACGCATAATTCTGTTATTTCAATCCGTTCTGGCGAACTGCTTACCAGCCTGTTGAAATCATAATCAAGCCAGTTGATGTATTAATACTAATCCCAGTCTGTCCGATTTGAATTCGGAAACCTCTAATCTTTGGGACCTGAGGTCCGAAAAGTGCAAAGCAAATGGTAATACTGTAAATCAGGGTAGAGTAGAATTGAAATTAATGAAACGGATTCCAAATTTATCATAGCCCAATAATTGCCCAGCTCATAACATTTTATAGCCAATGTCTAAACTGCTTCTGGTATAATAATTTACAAATATGCGGGACCTAGTCTGCCAAAGTTTACACTAAACATTAAGAGCAAGGCTGGAATTTGAGTGAGGTGAGACAAATTTCCTTTTCCTCGGCCATTTTCAAAGCAATTAATTATTGCACGTAACCGTTTGTATCTACCCACAACATGTGCTCCGTGTGACATTCGAGTGAGAGTTAAGTCGACCTCGACCGATTAACTTAACTCAACATTCTTACATCCCAAGGCCAGGGCTCCAATCAAGTGCTTCATTTAATCGTGAGAGTTTCTCATAATTTTATGCTGCCTCTCATTATGTGTGGAAGTTGCAACAAAAACAGGGTCGTTTAATTCAGAAATCAAGAATGTTTATTGTTTAGAAAGGAGTGCTTATTGTTGAGAATAACCGAAGAAAAATATTACTGAATTCAACATTGAATGCGAAATGGATTCCAACTTGCATTGTAGTCACGTACGTAATACAGACTAAAGCTGTAAAACAACTTCTAAACTGGGAAAATGTTGAGCCAATGGCTATTCATTGCTTTGGCTGAGAATGAGTATCTGATTGTTTTAGGTGCAGTTGAGAAAAACGTGAACAAAAATCGTACCTGGCCAAACCGCTTTAACAAAGTAAACCAGATTTAAAGCGAGTGAACAAATGAATACGGGTTACGGTTCTAAACGATCTCTTTCTCAAGCAACACTAAAGCTATTATTTGGCTTTGGCATTGCAGCAATTTGGAGCTCGGCTAAATAAGATTGCAAGAAAGGAACTTTCAATACAATGTGATTTTTAAAATACTTGAATACCGCTGCTTTGTAGCGTTAATCACACCAAACAAACCGACTGATTGCTAGCTGAGTTTATGACATAATTAAGCGCTTTCTTTCGGATTTAGAAGTGTTGGTTTAAATTTAAAATTGATCAAACCACATAAATCAATAAAATAAGTTGCAAAACAATTTTGTGCTGGGAAAACCATCAATTCGGAAAAGAAACTAATGTTACAAATTCGCAGTTTCAGTATCGTCAGATATCAGGGGATTGCGGTTGAAGTAAACTTCTGCACATGTTCTGATTTCTCACAAAGTTTTTGCTGTTTTTGCATTTATACCTTGTTAAATATTATTTTCATTAAATCAAATCAGCTAGCCAGCCACCGATTAATTCAGATTACTGCAATAAGCGCAAAAAAGGAAGGATTAAAAACTCTCCCTCACCTCTCTTGACTTCCAACCGCGTCACTGATTTCTTCCAACATTCGGCTGCCGCTTTCAGGGAAGTATTCCAGTCAAGTCTTAACTTATTTAAATTGTTACTTATAATTTTATAGCTACGTCACTCTCTGTAAAATTAATTCAGTTCAAATTCAATGGCATCCGCGATTTGGATTTGTTTCTTGACAAAGTTAATAACATTACAATAATATTCCTCGCTCATTCAGCTCATACAAACTCATGTACTCTGTGTGAGTGTATATTAATAAAGCAGTAAGCTAACCGCAAGTATTTTTTGAATAGTTGTCTTATTCTAGCTTAAATGTCTCCCTGTCATAATACTATTATCAAAATTACAATCTATTCTCAACTTGTGGACACACTTTGCACTTTAAATGAACACATTGGATTCCAGCAAGTCTACACATTTCGTCACATTGTTGAATATTTTACGTATGTTTTCTTTGAAGGTTCATATCAGTTTAAAATTGTCTCACTCACTGTCTTCGTAACATATCTTTGGAATAGATTTACTGTCAGCCTCAATTACACATAGCTGAATTCAGTTAAAATTAGCATGGTCTCTGAAACGGACATACGATTTAGATGATTGAATTACACTCATGCTTGGATGATGAATGTCAGAAGAATACTGGCTCATCATTAGTAGCGGTATTTTCAGTCGACGGTTTCATGAACACAATGGATTCCGGGTCGTGCTTTGGTCGTTTCTTAATTAGAAGAACGTTGTAAATTGGTTGATTCCTTTGAAAATGGTTCAGTAATTATCCCAATTCAAAATTCCAATCAGTCGCTTTCATAAAATCTTTCGGATTCATATTTTCTGCCAGCATCATAACAATGACAATGAAGATTTGGAGACAGACAGAAAAGGGAAATCCTTCCTGAAAAAATCCCAAGACCCTCCTGGACTTTGAAGATCCAAGTTGTTTAGTTGGAAGTGATTCACCTGACCCAGACGTAGCTTGATTACGTAGAGTCGTCAATAAAATCGTTTGATTTAAAAAAAAAGCTCTTTAAATGGACTACAACTGTTGACTTGCCGTCTATCTTTCCTCCTCCTTCACAAATCTTCCTTTTCCATGATGACGATGAGTGCTAACCTTCTTCTTCCGTTGAGGTCATATTTGTTTACCCTCTGACCCTCTTCCTTCCCCTTCCCTGACCAAATTTGACTTGACGTACGTGACCTTTTCCCGGACCGACCTCTAATCACTCCTGGATGTTTTTCCCAGCCAGCAAAGGTCGTCGTCCCACGCACAATGTACGCACACACACACATACACACACCACACACAACTGTTTTTGTAAACACAACTTTGGATATTTTTGGATTTCTCTGTGGTCAAAGGGTTGTCTTTGATCCTATTGTTGGTGGGTCTGTTGACTGGAGTGACGATTGTCGTCGTCTTCTTCTTGGTCGTCGTCGTCGTCAGTTCTGGTATGTTTGGTAAAAAAGATCAAGTGAGAACGAAGGGATAGCCAGAGGAGGAGATGCGTTGGGTTGAATTAGTTGGTTGGCAGGGAAGGAGGCATTCAACTTGCTTGTAGTTGCCTACGCATCGTACGCATATTACAGCCACCCTACTTACTATATCCACCCCAAAAAATCCCTACCATCTTGCTTTCCTTGGCCTACAACCCACTAGAATCAACGCAACAGGGTTGCATACGCACTATACGCACAGAACGCACTTTTCAAAAATTAAAACAGTCTCCGTAGATTTAAATAAAAAGGATTTAATCCTAATTTTAAAGTTTCCTCAAATTTGTCAAAGGGATTCTGTTGTCCTGAGGCCTATGCGTACTTTGTAATGGGTGGATTACCTGCAAATGAATATTGAATCAGTGAAGTCAATTTTCCTTTGTTTTGTTATGTATGCAACACTCTTGGATTTGCGTCATAGGCTCCTGCTCCCCTTTTGGGGCCAATGGCTTACCCCTGATAGACCTACATTTGGAGCATTGCATTCCATGCGTGCAATATAAACAACCTTAAGCTCACGCATAATAATAAATGGATTGCTACATACATACTCAAAAAGAATGAGAGGGCAACAGGAGGGTTTTCCAAAAGTGGACATCGGTACAATTTTGGGGAAATTCCTCAGGGGTAAGGTGAGTCGGAAGGATTTGTGCTGGAAAATATTAGATTCCGGGATAGGGGATGGAATATGAATGCTGGAACATTTAATTGGTGTAGAAAGTTAACATGGAATGCTCTTCTTTGTCAGTGCTGATTAGCAAAAAGGGGGTAAATTGACGCTTTAGGACCGTCACTTTTGGTGTCCTCACCAAGAACCTCTTCATCAAGGCATTGGAATTGTTTGTGAAGTTCTTTACTCAGTTGAGCTTTATGTTTCTCGACCCACACGCGACCTTTAACTTAGCGGGTGACCTCATGCTAATATTTTGCAGAATTAGGGCAAAAATTAAATCATGCTTAAAGCATCCTTGACTGCCATGAATATTTTGCAAGGCACTAATATAAATATGTTCTACTCTACTATGCGTGTAAGTAATGGTTTGGTGTAATAGAAATGTGTGATTATCTACAAGGAAAGGAACGTCTAGTTTGCGTGCAAGGGCACAGTGCAAAGAATTTTACGATTTTTATGATCTTACATGACACTTGAGCCACCTTTCTTTAAATAATACATCCTGCATGTATTCAGGATTAAGATCTATCGTAAGAGGAGTTCGGCTAAGGTCCGAATAGAAAAAAAACTACACTAAACGAATAAAATAAAATAAAAATGCAAACTGGTGAAATAACTTGGCTCAGGTGATGTTGTTAAACAAAGCAGCGCAAAGCAAGAAAACTCTATGCTTACTTATTTCAATCGAGACCCGCGGAGTTTGGTCGAGTGGCACTTCCACAACACAAAACTGGATTCCTCCGACTTGAAATAAAAGTTTCATGAACTGCAAACTGAAATCTTCTTGGCTTAGCCAAATTTCCAAATCCAAAGTGTTGCGCACTGCTGATTGTATTGAAATTGAGTTTCACGTCAGTAACATCTGATGTTAGCATAACTCACTGGGAATAAAAGTGCAGGAAATGGTTTTTTCGGTCGGTAACTATTTGATAGCATTTATGAGCCGTATAAGTTTGAAATGTTTTTAACACCAAAACTTTCTTTTCAGAAAATTAAATGGAGGAGTGGGCTAACTTCTTCAGTGTTGATCCGGCATCTCCCCAAGTACTATTCGAATGGTGGATGCAAACCGAGTTTAGTTGATGAGTTGCAAGAAGGTCTTCGTGCAGGGAAAAGATCTAGTTTAGCCACAGCAATTACGTTAGTTGAAACCCAACATCCAGTAAAGAAGAAACAGGCCCAGGAATTATTAGAAAGAATTCTCAAGGAGAATCCTGAACGTCTTTCTTCTACATTTAGGATAGGTGAGAATTTTCTAATTAGATATAAATTGATATTCCCTGCAGCTAATGTCTTGTGAGCATCACTAGGCCTTTCGGGACCACCAGGGGCTGGGAAATCAACGTTTATTGGTAATGCATTTTGACGTACTCCTGCCTGTGTAAAAGTATCTATCGTGTTCAAAAGATTGTTTGGCAAATTCAATTTCTGATGATTTTTGCCATAATTTTTCAAGTTTTTGCCAACTTTGTTTGAATTTCTCCCGCAAATTCTAACAGGATCGAATTTTTAATTCCTGGAAGGCTGAACAAAATAGAATTGTCGGAAAAGCTAATACTAGGAAAAAAGGGCTTCAAATTGGCAAGCAATTTATTAGATTATCTAGTCTTCCAATCGATCTTTTGAAAAATGAATCAGGTTGGGTGAATATTGCATGGGGTGTGGTATTGCCAAACCTCCGCACTTGCCCATTCGACTCCG
>JAAXYW010000402.1:0-39060 GCA_036851895.1 Orthonychiurus folsomi | reverse complement strand
ATTCCTATCCATTGTGTTGCTTCCATCTTGCGTTATGAACTAAAAGTTTTAGGAGACCTTTACAAACGAAGGTTTACTTGCCTCATTGAACAAAGGATAAGCTCTGCAATGTTTTCCCCGCTACTAACAAAAGTGGTGCATATTTATTGAGTAGTCGAACTCTATCAGGTGTATTGTTGTACCTAATAATTCCCTTCAGTTTGTTATGTTTGTATCTCTGTTATGCGTTTATCAATCAGTTTTACACCCCACCATTATTTGAATGGTTCAATTCTTGCCCTACGACAGAAGCCTAATTTGTACTACACGCATGATGTTCGCATTCAAAGTAGTAAGTTCAACAAGTACAAACAAAAATTAAAACTAATGTGCTTCGAGTTTAAGTTTTTTTGTATATAAATGAAGTCTCAACTTACTCGATTGCCACAAATTATTTACTTGAATTGACGCTGGCTAGTTAGTTACTCATAATTTTTTCTTTACATAAAAACAAATTAATTAAGATGAAAATCTAAATTAAACTGGTTGAATTTGAACTTTTGAACTATTCTAAGAAATCATTAATGCTACAACTTAATGATACCTGTGGATGAAGCGATGAATTGAGTAAGTGCGACAAGACGACATGAGTTATGATTTCAACAGTTAAATCTTGACTTTATTTAATTCACACTGTGTAGAGTGGAGTTCACAAGTTGAATTTCGCATTATTGGAATAAATATTACAACAAATAAAATCGAATAATAGTAATCAACAATCAACAATAACAGCAAAAAAAAATAACAATGAGCCCAGCATTGTGCTTGACAGGGGAGGAGTAACTTTTAGAGATTAGGAGGAGAGGAGCGAATTAAATCTTCTTCGGCTTAATTTGGAAGCTTGTGGATGGGGTTTTGTTGGAAAGTCACTTTGGGGTTGTCCGTACAAGTACTACATGTCCATTACTCGCTAAGTTAACTAAAGGTCAATGTCAATCGTCAATTGTCCAAAATGTGTCCCAGTGGTCATGGTTTGTCATTTGTCAAAAGTGTAAGTTGATGTCGTCATTGGGACCGTGGCGATCCTGGTAAGCGTAGTGTGAATCCTTTGTACACCTTCTTACGAGTGCCGCATGGCATGTGTGTGTGTGTAAAAGTGACACATCGAAGAAGTGTTATATAACAATTCTAAAATCTAAGTGTCGCTTGTCAGTAAAAAAAAGTCAGTCTTTGGTTACAAACATGTAAAGTTGTAAGAAGTGTGTGTACAAAAGGTGTGTAACTATAGGAGTGAGTCGTCCCGTCGTAAGCTGGTAGTCGGGCAGTCCTCGATATGGAAAACCATTTACAAAAGTTTTGGAAATTGTGAGCATTATTTTGGTTGTTCCACGTCTATGGTTCGGGCGTCAAGCTGTTCCGTTCTAACATTGTCTGAAAACCTCCACTTAATTTTGAAAACCAATCCTTTCAGAGAATTCTTGTCTTGTGTTTTAGATTTGATCCTTTTCAGTTGTGGAAGAATTTCCTGAGATTTCTTGGTTCCTCCTCATTTCCCATAGGAAGAAATGAGTAGGGGTCCAACAACAAGCCCGAAGATAAGAGAGGAAGAGACGAGACAGACTTTTTGGCTACTGGCGATCTGAAACAAGAAAAAGTACAGATATGATGATTTGCATCGACACCCCTTTTCTCTCAACCCAGTCAAACAGGAAATGAAGAGTCAAGTCCATGAACTCGTCCCACTCTCTGCCTCACAAACTAGGCCAGGGGTCAAGTTCCTTCCACAGGTCGAAAATCTAATCCGACCACTTCTTCCCATTCTACTTCTTTCCCACTTTTTGCACAAAACCCTTAATGAGAGGCGAGGTCTTCACCTCGCCGAGCATCCTAACAGTTTTCCCAACAACGAGTTTTCATCCTTTCTGGGTCAACTTCCACGCCGTCTACTTATCGCTAAGCCCTCGTTCTTCAGGTTTAAGGCCCTAATTATGCATGGCCCAAGAGTCTTTACAAAGGAAAATCTTTGCACGGTCAATCATCTCGCTCTTTACTCGGCAAAATAAAAATTCCTCATCCGACCCTCATTTCCCATGGGCTTGATCTCAGCAATTAAATGGGATTTTACTTACCCGGTTTTACTGGCTTTTGTTGTAGGCTTCGTACAATTTCTCGACAGCGGACAACACCTTCTCGGCAGTACCGGCCAAATTGTATGACCTGTAAGAGCCATAACCACTGGCACCGTAGTTGCTGTAGGTATCACCACCTCCGCTCCATCCACCGGAGTTTTTGCTCAAAAGTGGGTAGATGACTGGAGAGTGAAAAGAAAATTATGGCATTTCCAATTTCCGTTCCTTTGGATTTCTCCTGAGAAAATGACATGCAAAACACAGGGAGTTACTTACCGGCAGCCAAAGCCAAGAGGACAATGATGGCTCCAAGGGCAAGGAAAAGACCAGTGGACAGGTCAAAAGAGAGACCGGCATAGGTGTAGCCGTAGGGATCGTGTCCACCGCCACCACCTCCGTGGCTTGGGTAAGAGTTATAGTGATATTGCTGTGAATAGCCCCCTCCTCGGGTAGTGTCATCAACTGGAACAGCTGATTTGACCTCACCGTCGGCTCGGACGGCACCCAGTAAAAGGAAAGCGATTGGAATCGCCAAAACTACTGAACGCATCATTTTGATGAAGGAGTTGAGCAGGGCTGTCGTACCCAAATTGAGGGATCTGAAAAAAATTAAGAGCCTGTTTAGATTTATTGGTTTTTTCACTTTTTTAACTATTAAGACAGGCGTAAATTCCTCCCGGTGATTTGTCTAATGAGCACGGTAATAGAGTGATTTTGCTTGTCATGCATGACTTCCACTCTTTCCTCAATCTCAGTGTTTTAGGCGGGTTTTGAAAAACCCTGCCCAAATCCCGTGTTAGGATAACAAATTGGAGGAGTTGACGAGCATGCAAGCAGTCGTCAACTCTATTAACGTTGATCACTACACACAATTGAAATATAAGGATTTTTTTGAAAAAAAGTATGAAAAACTTTATTTGAAAAAACACTGAACTGGCTGAAGAGGGAATAAACACTTATCGGCCACTAAACTGAGGGGATAACTAGTTCAAGATTTTAGCTAAGAATTGTTGTATTGTACCTTTTAGAGAATGGTTTTTCTCTTGTTGGTGATTGTACAACAATCGGATGCTGTGTGATCAGTTGAGGCTCCGAACCATCTCTTTATACCTGACCTTACTTCCCTCCAGGCCAGTGTTGAAGAACTTTTTCTCACCAAAATAATGAACAGCAACTCCCAAACCACTTGCAAGCAGCCACAAAATTGTTGACGACCCCCGCCCAGCGTTTCTCTTCTCTGGTCTTGAACTTGACCACTTTGTGCCACACATGCATTTCCACATACTTGGGATGGGAAGAAGATACGAACGAGTCCCTCCACTCGCTGATCTACATTTCTACTTTTTAACGGAAACTGCATCAACTTAACTCCGGTTCGTTGTGCCTCATATCATTCCTCAGGTCGCACTTTGTCATGTACAAAATATATACAGAATCATTACACACCATTACTACCAATTATCGATTTCTCTTTGACTTTCCAATTTAAATTATCAAAATCTGGTATTTTTCTCATCATTTCCGTCAACCTCGTCTTTGATTGCTAAGGCTTTTATTGAACAAGTTCATTGTCAACGCTAAAGCAAATCAGGCATTTTCACACTTTTTCATGAAATCGTGTCTGGTTTAAGCTCATTTCAATCCATTTGTAATCCGCGCACATTCACCGGTTTCTCTTTTCTCCCTCCAGAACACATCTTCTTTATTCCAGCTATGACGCCTGACTCATGTCAAATTATTTTTATTTAATTGTAATGATGCATGTGGAGTTCGTAGCATTCGTGATCCATGAGTGTCATTTGCTGGTGCCTACTAATTACATCATCCCCAATACACACATCCCTGTCTGAATGGAGGTGAGAGGTTTGCGGATGTTCATTTTAGTTCATTGTTACATCTGGGTTTACGGAAAACACGCCTTAAGAGTATGGAAAAAAGCAGGAGAGCGTTAAACTTGATGGGTCAATAAAAATGGGGCGAAATGACCAAGATGATCATTATGGGTCGTGATGCGATAAGTCACATTGAGTGAGTGCTACGCAGAGTGTAAACGAGCATGCTGACCCTATGGATGGCAGGATCGCGGATTCCGACGAAATAAAGGTGAAGTTTTTGGCCTGGTTCCATAGTTTTTAAAGAGTACCGCAATCGGCTCAATCACAGATCACTTGCATATGTAATTCCTTTGGATACCTGTTGAGCAAGGTAAGAGGTCAAGACCATTGAAGGTTATACGGAATACGGAAGTCTCCGCACATTCCTTAGGTCTGGTCTGGCCAATCCTACTTTGGAGGCTACGACCGACTCGAGGTTTTTCCAAATTCCATCATGGGAAACTGGTTGCGAACTTTAAACTCCTGATGTCCCTGGCTTTGGCCTCTCAGCCTCAACCAATCTCGGCTCAACCCTTCCTAAACCCACGCTCAAACCACTTGATTCATTACAACTCTATCCAATTATTGCCAATAACTCTTATCGCATTCTTCATTCATTACGTCAAGCACAACTATTTAGGCGCGCCTCTTCATTCTAAACTACCCGGACTAAAATGAAATTTTTATTTTTATTTAATTAATTTTTAAAATTATAAATGTTATAGTTGAACACTTCATTAAATTATGGAAATTTATTTGTATTTCTAGTATTAATTTTACAAATCCAAGATTTCGGCAAAAGAAGTAACAATGGAACTTTAAATGTAAATTATTAGAATATAGCGTGCGGGTAAAGCATACAAACCTTTTAAGCACAAAATGTAAGAAACTAGAAGATTTTTTCGGCTAGCCATGCTTGAACGCAATCACATGAGCCTGTTTACAATTACAAAGTAATGATGACGATGATTATAATAATAATTTTGCTATTCGAGGTAAGCCAAATTTATTTCAGTAGAAATTAATAGGAACAAATTCGAGGGGGTATTTTAGTGTTACATATTATAAAGTAAAATTTTAAATGCTCAATTACAATGCTAACTGAATAAGAATCGAGAAAAATCAATAATGCATGATTAACACAAGTGTTGCGTGATAGCATCTTGAAAATGCTTGACATGATGAACCATTTAAAAAGAAAAAGTTAGTGTCGGCATCTGTCAACAGTTTCAAATGAGAATTTTTGTGATTCTAATTGTAGTTATTTGTAGGTATTATTGGAACTTTTGAAGTAAGAACATAGTACACATACAATGCATTACTAAATAAAGCAATAACAAATCCCAATTATTAAATTTGAATCTCATTTTGAAGTTATTTTCGACTTGTTATCAATTTTAAATTGTATTCTAAAAGTATGAAATGCAAACTGCGCACTTTAATTTAAATTGGTCATTTTTATTTTATGAACGAAAGCAATGAAGAGCGAAAATTTTCAAGATCATACGGTAAACCCTAAATTTTGCGTGGGAGAGAACGTATGAAGAACTGATAACTCTTCTGGTTGTGATCTTGAATATAAATCAAGATTAGAAATCGGGAGTACATGATAAAACCACAAACCATCATCAGTCGAAGAATCATGTTTTTTATTTTTCAAGATGTCATTTTCCAAACCTATTCTTAACTAAAATGAGCAACATAAAATGCATTTTTGTACAATCCATAAGATCCGATTGACTGACCTTTCCTCACTGACACAACAATTAATTCTGGCTTGATGATTTAATTGCAAATATAATTGTTATTATACGTGTGAACGCTAAACTGGAGGCCGAACAGTGCTTTCTGCAAATTGGAGCATAAACCAGTTCTTTGGTTTAACGTGCCGTGCCGTCAAGTGCAAGCGGATGTCTATTGTTTATGCGTGTAATCTTTGTTCATTACTGTAGAATCCCCTGAGCCTTCATTGCAATTGCTAATATTTTCGTATTACTTCTCACATATTTTGGTCATTCAACGTGTTACATAAAAAATGTAGACTGAAAACTTAAAACGTTTCCTTTACATCGTGAGACTGCATGGGTTTAGTAAATTAAAACCAATATCGAAACATCGGGGTTTGGTGACAGACTAGAAATAATGATGAGGCAGAAATTGTCTATTTTCTGGACCAAAATCTGTCAACTTACTTTGGGGCATTGGTGAGTCTAGCTTAGGTAGTACACTTTACCTGTTGTGGTAAATAAATGCCCAATTATTTATGTGTTTACGCTCTAAATCTTTTTGTATATACCTCAAAACGAATTAAAAATACAGTGACAAAAATATTTTTTAAGAAAGCTAACTAATGGTTAGTGATATTGTAGGTCAGTTCAATGCTTTAAGTATGTATGAAGCCGATTTGACTAAATTGAGCGGAAGCGAGAGAAAAAGGCCGTGGAAAAGCCTTATAAGCCCAACTACTGCTGTTTAGAGTAGGAAACCAGAGTAGATGAATGAATGGAAACAATGTCAGGTTACAATATGTATAACTATTAAGAAGTCATAAAAAGTAAAGTTTGTAGAGGAAAGTTGGAGCGGAAGGAAAAGTTGTAATTCTAGCTAGACGAGACATTTTATTTGTTGGTTGGTGGTGTAGTGAGAACCGTGACACCTTCATCTATTGTCTCACAAAATCTCAGCATAAGGATTATTATGCTTGACACACTCCGTGGCATTTGTTCTAGGGTGTCATGTAAGGCCTGGCTGCAGGTGCACTTTTGTCTCGGCCTCTGTCAGTTAGAAACAATGAAAAGCCGTCAGTGGTTTGCAAGAAACAGATTATTAAATTCTTCTCTAACTGAAAGTCTCTCTTTTTGGTTTTTACTGTTAAAGCTTGCAATTCCATGCACTTGCTCATTAGTTACTCTCGATAGATTGCTTGAGGAAGGAAACTACTCAAGACCAGTCACCACGTTGTGACTTGACCTTCTTTCATCTTCTTCCTCTGTCTCTCTTTTTGTTCCGAATTAATTTAGGCCACGAGGACGGATGCACTTCATTTTCTCTGCTCTGCACTCACCAACAAGTAAAAATCTCTAGACAAATGACCACCACAAGCACACCTGCACAGAGACTTTACATAGATCAATCCAGGTGAAATCATTCAAATCATAGGCTGACGCTCAGCGATGAATCACAGTGGCCAGCAAAGTTTGAAATAATGTTGTTCTTTATCTCCATTCAATCTCGCCCACAACTCCTAAATGCATTTGGGAAAACAATGCTTTCCGGCACGTAATTACATCCTTTCCTTAGCACGCGCAGACAAAAGCAATTCAATTTACGTGCACAGCTTAATAGGCAATATGATACGCTTGTAATTACACAAGTTCGTGTCCGCGAGCTAAATTCTTGAGCCAATTTAAGTTAACCAGCTCTCACAAAGTTTTAATAATTATAAATCTTCTTCCAAGCGAAGGCGTTATTCGGATCAAATATTTTTTAATAATTGCTTGCCAAACTCAAGTCCTCCGCTGAAAAGGAGCTTGCTCTAATTTTTCGATTTCCGCTGTTATTAGTGCATTTGGCAGGTGAATCCGATAGTGGTTTGAAACAAATATTTAAAAACACATACAAGGAAATAGTAGATGCAAAGAAAGCACTAGAAATAAATAATTTTAAACATATAAATTAAGGATAACTTTAGAAGCTGTAAACGGAATGTTTCTAAAATGCTAACTAAGATCATCTACGAATCATTAGAAGAAGTGAAACAGATGCTACAAACCAACAGCAAAGAATTTGAAAAATGCAAGGATGCATGCCATTTACCTTAATTGGTTTTTGGCAAACGCAGTTTTTTCTGACTTAATTAGGTCAGTGTTAAGTCTTTATTCAGAAGCAAATAAAAAGCATTACTGCCGACTGGTCGGATGGTCAGCCAAGGCAAGATTGGGGCGTAGAATTGGACCAGAATACCGTTTCCGTAATTTGACACATTCTCTTAAACGCGAGAAATATGTTACACGCATAAGGAGAACATTGATATTAAACTTGGTGTGAGTAACGGTCTTTCATACGCACTGAAGAATTAAACCAGAGCTCGGCTCAAGCAGAAACACAATTCGTGTAACGTATTACTCTAGGCTATTTTTTATCAAGTTTGTGCAATGAAAAAATAAAAATGAATAAGGACCGGCAAAAGGAACAGAATTTTACACAATGCACTTGACAAAATTGAGCGTGAGAGTTTCTAGTTGGTGGGGTGGCGATGATGCTGAGTTGCTGCAAATGTGCAGTGCAGTTAAATCGTATTGTCACTTCATTTATCGTTAGCAGACAATTCAAGATGCCTTAAATATTTAAATAAAAAAATGCTTCTAAAATTGATGACCAGTTTGGCATCAAAAGTATTATAGGATTCTTTGTCGCTTCATCTTAGATTGACAGATAATATCCAGCTGTAAATGTGTGAATTGCAACAGCCTTAAATTATGTGTGCATCTGTGATTCTACGACTATAAATTGAAACAACATTTGCATGCTTCAAAGAAGATGCAATGCCAATAATACGTAAGTGCTCAGTTTCCACTTCATATTGACCTGGAATAAAAGTCAATCATTTCCTAATGCAGTTGAAACCATCGTTAAGTTATGTCACTATGTCAAGAGACAGCTCTGATGGCTACCAAGGGTTCCATTCAAATAAGGTAAAACTGCCAACAAGCGTAAGATGTTGTTAATCATTATAGAAGAAAAAGAAACATTATTGTACAGCAATAAAAATAAGATATTGGATAGAAATGTTGTAACTTATGCATAGAATGTTGGTTGTCGGCCTGCATTTATCGGTAACAGTAACATAAAAGTTGTGAATGAATAATTGAATAATAAATTGATATAGCGTTGACAGCAGCAAAATGTTTCCACCATTATTGAAGCATAAAGTTAATGGAATTGAGAAGATGTTAACGTGCAACACAAGGATCGAGTCAAACGGTTGGACTGCAATGTCCATTCAGGCCATTTACATGTTTTACGATTATAATTTTTTTGAGCCACGCATTACTACTTTCTTGAATGTATGTCCTACATCCAACATCCGCCCGCACAGCACAAATGAATTACCACTGTGGAATCCGTTTTAATCATGTCACACTTATTTACCTACTGTCCTTAAAACAAATTCCCATTGTAAAGTTCTACCCCTTGTACCAAGTCTGATGGAGTGACCAAAATTAAAATCCTGTTAATTGCAATAAAATAAAGTGCGAGGAATAAAATTCTATTAAAATTAAAAATAAAGTGTAATTAAAGGGGAAGTGGGATCCAAATAAATGGCGGATGACACAGGGCGGATGTGGGTTACTTCCAAGATTTTTGAGTCGGGTCACATCATGAACAAAGAATGAAGCGAGTGACCAATGAAACCTAGTGGCCCTTTGATCTTACGGTTTCTTGTGACTGATTCCTGGTGGGAAGAAACCGGTGGAACAAGCTTGGGTTCCACCGCACCGGTGCTATCATACGAAAATTATCACTGACTTCCTACTCTGTCCTGCACTTCAGTCCATTCATTTGTGTCTTGGACTTCAGAGCCAAACTTTAATGCTAATAGTTCCTTAGTCCCTGACGTTCTTCGACAGGCGGGTACATGTCCTGCGTCCCGATCAAACTATGTGATTCATTTCAAAGAATTCCAATCGGCAAAAGAATTTCCAAACTAGACCTCCCCGGTATTTTTGTAATGTGTGAAGTTCAAATGAACGTAGTTGCACAGGGTCCTAAATCCATCTATGGTGGGGTCCTGTCTGAAGCACAAAGGAGCTTACAGCTTACTAATTTTAGTGAGGCTCGAAGTTAAACGTTGATCTAATTTTAAGTAACTTTACCTTCTTCTTTGACGTTGCAATTAGAAATTTTGGGATTCATTCCCCCATCAAAGGGTACTTAACTAGAACTAACTTATGATTAGTCAAAGATAAGTTTTGAGGAAGGAATGTCTCTCTTTTCAAAACGGATAGTTTAAATTTAACACGAAATGGTGTACATGCAAATCAATCGCGCGCCAGCAAATGGAGGATAATTTAGTGTAGTCTTGTCTTATTGTAAAATAGGCTGGGACAGATGAGAGTGGGCTGAGCCTTCAATTTCACGATGCAATCAAATGCTAATTCTATTCGCGAAAGCTCTTCCCATCACCTGTCAAGTGGAGCTGTAAAAAACGGTACAAGAGGTAAGCTCGCTGGCTTGCTCGTGCGGAAAGACTAAAAATACTCACCCAATCACAATATTAGCAGTGCGTCGGCTTGTCATCTTCTTATGTAAGACGCACGGCTACGCTTTACCAACGAGTGACTGGACTGAATTACTATACGGTTTTTTGCAAAGTCATTTCAAATTCTTATTACTTAGCTATAGCTTGTACTTAAATTAAGTCTAGCTAACTGTTATTCTACCATATAATTTTACGATTTTTTTACGAATTTGCTACAGGATTTTTAGAAATCACACATTACAGTTTTATTGTTTCTCACAATCAATCTATACAGTTGTCAGAAATTTGGCCTTTACACTTCATCAAAGGGATTAAGATTCATACTTGAGCAATCGCAGCCATACGGTCGTGCAATCAGAATTTAGTATTACAGTGAATTTTGAGGGCGAAGGGAGAGCGTCGAATTTAGGAGAAAAGAGTGGAAACGGATCCATATGCAGAAGCGAAGGCTTCCATAATCTTCTGGTACAAAGCTTCGTACCAAGTCGGTGGTGGAATCTCCTCAACAAAAAACGATTTGATCCATTTGAAAATCTGTGCCAGATCAAAGTTTTCCCACACAGCAGCCAAACCAAATTTATCCCAGATAGACACCATAATCAACCCCAGTTCGTTCCGGAAAATCCACACCCCAACTCCCATGATGCCAACAGCAGAAATCTGAGCTCCCAGTTTTAGTAGTTCGCGTTTCCATTGGGCCTTCTCATGGCAACTCTTCAATTCACGGAAGTAGCTGTCCAAATTTTGAGTCTAAAAAACAATATCTCTAGTTTATAATCATATCTAAAAAAAACAGTCTTGTAGTTGGGGATGTATGTCAAGCTCACGGCCAATGGTTCCAAATTCATGTTGCTCGCATGACGGCCAAACATATTGCCAACAAGACAGGATTCGGTGTTAACTCTGCGAAGTTTCAGTTCAGGAGCAGAGTGATCCAAACTAAAAAACGACTGCAGTGAGACTGAAACCATCTTGGGGCGAGCAGAGCAGGCCACTTCTTCTTGGCTCTGAGTCCCAGAGTATCCAACACCTAGAATTTTAAATTTGAGGTTAAGTTAAATCGGTGAAAATGGCAGCAATTTAATCTTAAAGCGGACACGTGCATTTTCCATCTTGAATCGCATTCATCAACTTCAAGGATAGAGCGTTCAAGTCCAATGTATGTTCTTTTGACACATCTCCATATTTTACAGAATTAACACTTTCCATGGAGTCTTTCCAAGAAGCCTCAGATGAAGGAATCATGGTTTCTCCACAATCTGAACTGCGGTGGCTGCAAGGAAAGTCATCTGAGTCTGAATGAAACGAAAAAGCTCCACAAGATTCTAAAGCACACAAAATCAAAACACAAATTAATTAATACTAAATTATACTGTATCCATATGTAATATAATGAATGAATTACCTCCAAAGGCGGAACTAGTAGAGCTGAGTCGACAAGCGCTGGTAGCGGACTCTCGCGCAGAAAGGTCAGATGACGGGATCATCGAAATTCCATAGCCATCACTTCCACAGGCACTTGGGTCATCTTCGGAAGCGAATGAGCTGGCAGATTCCATCGGGCTGATTGTCAAATCCGAAACACTGTACCCAGTGGCGCTGCTGCCAGTAGACGCACTAACTGTTGACTCTCGCGCAGACAGATCAGACGATGGGATAATCAAGATTCCACCCTTTCCATAGCTGTTTGCGTCTTCTTCGGAAGCAAATGAGCTGGCAGACCCGATCAGGTCGATTGTTGAATTCGAAGCAGTGTATGCGGTCTCACTGCTGACTCGAGAAGCTACGGATTCGGCCGTAGAGACATCAGGCGAAGAGATCGTTGATAGTCCAGGTCCACCATTCTCATTGTCGTTTGAGTAGTCTTTGGAAGCAAATGAGGTGGTGGATACCATTGGGCTGCTTGTCAAATCCGAAACAGTGTACCCAGGTGCGCTGCTGCCAGTAGACGCACTAACTGTTGACTCTCCCGCAGACAGATCAGACGACGGGATAATCGACGTTCCGCCATTTCCATTGCTGTTTGCCCCTTCTTCGGAAGCGAATGAGCTGGGAGATCCCATTGGGTTGATTGTCAAATCCGAAACACTGTACCCAGTGGCGCTGCTGCCAGTAGACGCACTAACTGTTGACTCTCGCGCAGACAGATCAGACGACGGGATAATCGAGGTTCCACCCTTTCCATCGCTGTTAGCGTCTTCTTCGGAAGCAAATGAGCTGGCAGCCACCCCGGAAATCACTGGGTTGCTAGACCTCATCCGGTTGCCTAAAAAAACAATACATGAGTTTAACTTTTACAATTATTGACACCAGCTGTTCACGGACACACAAAAATGTTTAAAATTATGAGCTAACCCTGCTTGTTTTTGTTGGCTTGAGGGACAGAAGACACTGTGTTGCTAGACTTCATCCGGTTGCCTAATAAAATAATACAGGGGTTGAACCTTTAGAATTATCGACACTAGGAATCCACGGGTTCAAGAAAATAATTAAAATTAAAAGCTCACCATTTTTACCATTGGCAGCCGCCGCGGAAAGCACCGTATTGCTGGACCTCATCTGGTTGTTGCCAAAGCGGGGGGTTCGACTGGACGATGGGCCAGGGCGTGGGATTCCAGATGGTCCGAGGTTAGCTAAAAAAGTAAAGAAAGCATTGGTTGGATTTAAAAATTCTCTTTACACAAGCGATCCACGCTTAAAATAATTAAAATTATGAACTCACCCTGGTTAGTGCTTGCGACTATTTCCGCGTGCTGAAGTTTCTTCAGTAGCAATCCAGTGTAAGTCCGAGCTGGGGGAGGCGTTGGAATCGTGATTCTTGCGGTCTTTTTAGCTTCGAGAATTCGTGACGCCATTATGATAGGAAATTGTAGCAAAAATTTGCGTTGTTCAGAATTGAATTGATCGGAGGTGATCTTGTATAAAATGGGAGAAAGATTCTTGGAGAGAAAAAGGTGAGGGGGGGGGGGGGAATTCGAAAAACACAACACGGAATTTGAAAAGGGAACTAACTGGACGCGATGAGGGTCAATTTGCAAATGGACCTGGGCTGGAGTGGGCTCTCCTTTTATACCCTCCCAGAGGCCGGTCCCGGCGCGGCGCCGACGGTCCCACGGCTGCGGCGACGGCTGCGCCCAAAGGCGACGGCTGCGCCCAACGGCGATGGCTGCGCGCCGTGCCGCCATTGGTCGGTCACCCAGGCGCAGCTTGCAGCGGCGCGTCTGCCACACATTGGTTTGTTTGTTTGACATGCTTCCTACGCCCACCACCGCAATATCGCCTTGGCAATTTAGAATAATTTTGAAAATTTTTGCTTTTTAAAAGTTACGATTAACTAACGAGGGAACTACTTGAGGTGCAACAAACGGCAAACGAATTCGCCTGAAACTTTCGCAGTCGATTTCCCTTGTGTAGAAGCTATGTTTGCTAAAAGGTTTTTACTCCATGGGCTGTTTTCGAATTCAACCAAAATTTGGGCCAGGTCTGGAGAAGAGAGATGAGAATTTCAATGGTGAAAACCACGTGAAGCCAGAGGGAAGTATTATAGTTCCACTAATACACAAGCAGCATAAACGCATCCTCATTGACTTGTTGTCTTATCGGTGTAATTTTTCCCATGCAGTTAATGTAAATGCCAAACTAAAATCAATGCTGCAAAGTTTCCCAGATTGACAAAACAATATACAGATATTATTTCCTAGCTCAATAGCTTCAGTATTGCGAAGAAATTTTTGAAATCCAACCAGTAGCAACTAAACCCTCCTTGTACCTCGCCACGGCATGGAAACGAGATTACTCCTGCGCACGGTTAAAGTGCTGAAATTTTGTGATACTGTAGTAGGCGATGATGATCGTGTTTTTGTACTGCATGTGTTAAACGTAAACAGCCCTAATTGTGAAAACTAGAATTTCGCAAAGTAATCATTTATTGACAGTATTACGCCGGATTCCTAAGTGAATAGTTTATTAGTATATTATAGTATATAACAATTTAAAGCATAAGATAGATGCAGTGATGACAATCTGGGAACAGTTTCATTTAATTCCAAAACTCACAGTAAATGATTCATATGAAATTAAATACAGCACTATTTTTATACGGAATGCGGGCAAAACACCATTTAGTTAATTTACCGAAATTGCAAAGGACTTATACGAAGACCCATTGTATCTTTCCCAACCTCGGAGACAAGGCAAAGAGTGCAAAGGATTCCATTATGGTGCGGCAAGTACGATGCTCCACAGAAAGGGCACTTTACTTCTGGTTTTCCACGATAAATCGGTTTGTATGATTTTGAACAGACGGAGAACGGGTTATGCTCATCATAGTCCATCGGACACTCTTCCACCATACTTTTCTCACACACTTGAAGCAATTTCCGTGTAGGCTGAGCCATGTCTGCCTTGGGGCCCAATTCTAAGAGACGTCTCGCAAATGAAGAGGCTGTTCGATAATTCTTTAATTTGAAAGTCAAATTCATTGCTGTTCTCAGTGTGAGCATCAAATGTACAGGCTGAAGATTGCAGTGTGTGAAATACGCCGCCAACTCACAGCTCTTCTTCTGATCTTCCAGACTTTCCTTTGGCAAATCCTTCCTGTACAGTTCCATTTGCAGTCCTATTAAAACAATTCAGAATTAATCCAAGTCCAAGTGTTATCTATGCTTTTTTTAAGTAATGTACCTACCAAGTATGTATTCTCGGCAGACCGTTACAAGTTCCAGTGCTTCAGCAATTTCGGACTTGCTGTCCACAACAAGAAGAGGTATATTCAGCAATAGTAGACGGAATTTGTCCAGTGCTTCATTAAATTTCCCCATTGTAGTCAATTGATAGCAACTCTGGAAATGTTGTGGATAAGGTCAAATAACTGTAGCTTATGTAAGTACGTAAGTAGTTTATCGATTAGTTAGCGTTCCTACCTGCAGTCGTTGAATAAGGTCATTAAGTTTAAGACCAACTGCGGGAACCTGAAGCTTGGGTTCTTTCCAATTTCTCAATGGATATACGTACAGAGATGGCATATTTGGAAGCGCTGAAAACGACGCCCTCGAGCGGGAATAAGTTGAAACGAAAAGTGGTTTGAATGGTGACACGTTGATTACACCGATCTGGTCTTGAAGTAGACGACATGCCGACTCAAAACTTCCGGCTAGTATATGATCAACCACTAGTTTAGAATTATTGGTCCATTGTTGCGGCGGTGATATGCCTTTAGTAGGAGCTACAAAAAAGTTGTCCCCCACATCAGCATTTGTCGATGTTTCAACATCAGGGGGGAGCTCCAAATCATCATCAATATCCCATCCACCCCCTACAAAAATAACATATTACATTAAGTGCCAGCGCGAACATGTAAACTCTGCTTTTTTATACCTTCTCCAGCCACTTCACCATCGTCTTTTTCAGCCAGATTGTCATCATCCAGACCTAACTCATCATCTCCCCAGCCTCCAATCGGGTTAATTTCTAACTCCTCACTTGTCAGCACTGAATTAGTTACTACTCCAGAACCCTTGGTTTTTGCTAAAGCCGCTCCCTCAAACAGACTCTGTAAAAATATGATTAAAGGTAAGTGTAAAAGATAATAATAATAGCACAACTTGTAAACAGAATATGCCTAGGTAAACTCTACAGTATGTTTCTACCTTGGTCACAGTTAATAGCGGCCAGTTGGCCTCAGCTTGAGTCAGAGGAGGACTGGGACAAAGGACTTGAGCATTCGGCGTTGGTTTCAACTTTTGCACTTCTTCTCCAATATCTTGAGCTAGACTCTCAGCCTCTGAATTTAGCCCGTGATTTGCAGCAGTCAAGTACGCTAAAGAGGCTTGGCCACATCCCTGGCGAAAGAATTCGTTCGTTAGAAAGTAATAAGGAAACTAAGGACTTCTGTACAGAAGGAACCATACTTTAAGAACTTTAACTCTTTCGTGCACATCACCAAGCAAGAGGGCGTTCTGATAGTGTGATGACACGTCCTTTCGAATCTCCGATATTTTCATCATTTTCTTCAATTTGTCCATATTACCAGTGATTAAGTACAAGAACGTGAGTTTGTCGAAGTTCTTCGTTCGCTGATAGCACATCTCGACAACCTTGACAAATAGTTCAGATTAAGAACGTGTTTTGTAATAGACAGAAGCTTATACTTTTAATTACCTGATGATTACCCTGGAAAAGCGCCGCTTGCCCCAACTTATCCCAGCAAGCTTTATCGTCCAGGGCTTTTGCAGCTTCCAGGGCTAAGTCAATATTCCCACACTCTAATGCAAGGGCAAATCTTGTTTTTTCATCTTTGACAAAGTGCAATGCGACTTCCGGGTAACCCTTCTTTTGCAAGTATGCAATTATGGACTGCCCAACTAGCTTAGCATTCCGTACCATATACAACACCTTCGATTGCAAAAATATTTAATTAGAAGCTGGAATTACTATTTACTCTAACTGGTGCGTACATACATACATAAAATTAGGTATACTCATAAAATCAAAATCTTTGTTATCTACCTCATCGTAGTTTCTGTTTATCAAAGCCAGCTTGAAACGATACTCCGTCGGATCCACATTCAGCACACGAGCTTTGGCTTCTCTGTCCAGACAGAACACTTGATGACCCTTAATTTTTGTTATGTATATAGGAAGATCCAGAGTTCGAATAATTCCGTTGTCCCTGTAGTTTAACAAAGTAACTCAGTAAGATGTCCAAGTGCTTTTGAAAATAAGAGCGAAAAGTAAAGCCAATGTACCAAATGCAAAGTTCTCAACATACCCATTTCCTATAGCATATTTGATGTGATTACTGGTCGTGTAGATAAAGACACCAGAGTCATCCCAAGCGCCAGATTTTACATGCGTGCTTTCTTGAAGTGTGCACAAGACTTGCAATTTTCGATTACAGAGGGTAATGGATCGCTTCGCAAGTAGGGCCACATGTGATAAGTCAGCAGCCCAGATAACATAACGGACTTTAGAGGTTTTAACTTCAGCTAGAACTCTGAAAGAATTATAAAATCCAAGTTAAACCATAGCCTCGAAATAAGTGAACCATGATCAAACCTTTTTTGCTGCACATCAAATAAAGTTAAGGAGTCCGGTTCACGAAGCAGCAGCATTCCTGTTCCCGCAAAAAATATTTCATCACAATTGGGGGCTTGGATCTTCTTACTGACTTCATTTTTCAAATTTTTTATCACAAGCTGTACGCACAAAGGTACCACACATTGAGTATTGAATTATATGAGAGTCTCCAGGTGTTAGAGGTTAGACATACCGATTGATTTCGATCTAGTACAGCAAAACGATTTCTTGCAACCCAAATTGCAGTCATTCCGGAGGATTTCTTGCAGTCCGGGGTGTCCGGATTCTGAGAATCCGATTCCGCAGGGAGGATGTAAAGTTCGTAACTACTGTTTTCAACAAGAGTAACTCTGGTCGTGAGAAGAACCGCATTTTCAGCTGGATTATACGACATACTACAAAAAGCAAGCAAACTCATTAGTCACCGGGAATAATTTTATCGACTGATTTCACCAACATCTAAATAAAAATTTAGCATTGTTCATGTAGGAATAAACTAACCTGTGAACCGGACCTCGGTTGCCTCCTCTCAATTGCATTATAGCACAATCTTTAGAAGTTGTCAAGTCCAAGCGGCGCAAATAACGATCCTTGACGTAATAAATTAAATTGCCATGCAATGCATAGGCAGGCCTTTCCCTCTCCAACTATAAGAACAACATAACATGTGTTTACAGATGCAATTAGTTTTGTCTATTAGCAAACGTGAGTTCTTACCTTAAATATTAGCATCCCTGAATCGTGTCCGGCTGCAAAAAGGTTAAGTGTTGGGTGAGCAGTCAAAACCCAGAATCTATCATGCTCTCGCCTGAATGTGTGCTGACAAGTCCGTTTCGTCATGTCCCATACGCGAATGCTCTTATCCTCTGAGTTGGACAAAATATATTCCTGACGAGGATGGAAAATGCAGCAGGACACATTATTGTAATGCCCACGACAAGTGTCAACTTCCCAAGCCTAATTACAAAAACAAATAATTATAAACAAATAAGTGTCACCTTTCCATACTGCAGCATTGAAATTATGTAAGAAACCCAAAAATTCGTATTTTGCGAGGCACTCAAGATAAGCAGATGTTTTTGCTTACTTTAGCTTCGTTCATTCGCCACAATTTTACAAGTCGATCATCGGCTCCAGATACAATTAGTGGCAGAGTTGGATGAAAGTATGCCCAGTTAACCCCGCGATCGTGACCTTCTAAAACATGACGAACTACAGCGTCTGCTTGACCAAACAAATCTGTGCTTCCTGTGTGGCGCAGTCGATCTTCTGTGCCCAGCGCCCCAGGAGCAGTATTCTTTTTCCTCAAACCTAACAAGGTGAAGTACGAATTAAATCTAATAACTAGTTATGACTATGGCTTAAATTACGACTGGTAAAGTCTAGGGTTCGCAATCCGATCCGTCAGATTGGATTTCGTCGGATGATCCGAAATCCGATCCGCTTAATTTTGCGGGTCGGATTGAATGGTCGATCCGACCCGATGCGATCCGTCGGATTGCGAACCCTAAAAGTCTGTAAGAAAACTTGAGCGCCAGGATGAATTTGAATAATGTGAACTAAGAAAACCATGACTGGAACAACCCAGTTACCCGAACAGTATATTCTCTGGCAGCAATAAATAACAACCAAGTATATCAAGCAGAGATAAAAATCACAAGCCACCGACAGTTCTGGAAGAAATTGAGTGTGTGTTTTTCTTGTAATCCATATCACACATTCAAATTGGGTCCAACTTGACGTTAGATTAAAATCAATGCATCATACACGTCAAAATACGAAAGAAAAGGCAAACACCAACACCTTCCAGAATTGTTAACTTGTGACTTACTTTGACCTGCAATTGCTGCAATACCTGAGATATCCCAAACACGAACCGTCTGGTCCAGCGAGGCAGAGACAATTAAATCTTCCACAGGATGGAACTGGGCGCACATGACATAGTGATTGTGACCAGTTAAAATACATATGCATTGTCTGCTTTGCCAATTCCAAATTCTAATTGTCTGATCGTCAGATGCACTTAAAATCCATGGATACTTGTGATGGAAAACTGTGGTTCGAATGTAATCCAAATGGCCCAGAAGGGTGAACAAGCATCTCCGCTGTTTATAGTTCCAAACCTGTAGCATTTAACATCAATAATAAAATCAGAATGCTTCTGTTCAATAATCACAATTAATCAATAGAATAAAAAAATGGCTTTAGAATCACTTTTATCTTGTAGTCATCTCCCCCAGAAACAAAAATTGGCTGCTGATTGTGAAAACAGATTCCTCGCACTGGGCCATCATGTTCATCGAACTTGTCGATCAGAGTGCACATCCGATAGTCCCACAACTGAATAACACCATTGTGTAAACTGTAACAAGAATTGAAATTAAATTTAGAAAAAAGACATTGTGCGCCAATACAAAGCCATTGTATTTTTTAAATAAAAAACCAATTTATTATGTTCCCGGTTTATTCTGAATTGCTAGCCCTAATAATTACTGTCAATTCTATTTCGCTGCTTCCAAATTTCAGAAACCTTAAAAGGTAATAAGAAAAGTATAAACCAAGGTCATCCCCAAGCAGTGTCGTCTATAGTGGAGGTTGAGCATAAGAAATGGCCTCTTTTAAGTATTATAAAAATATTAGACAACTTTAGATTGTAATCAGACCTTTCGATCAAGTAATCTGAAACTATCAGTACCATGCTGGATCAACTTTTTACTGCCAAAAACTATGCATTTAAAAAATCAAGTTTATTTTTTTTACTGTATTCATGGCTACATTCTGTGTCTTTTGACAAACATTGTTGGATGTCAGATTCTTGTCTTAAAGAAGTGATGATGATAAAATAATGTTTTCTGAATAAATCTGTGCCCCCTCATTCATTCAATAAGGACAACAAACTGTCTATGGCTACGTTTACAACTACTACCATTACTGAACTCATTTTAGATCAGGAAAAATAGCTAAATTTGAACATCCCACCAACATTGAACTACTAAGGATTAACAGAATCCTTTTAGAAAATTCAATTGAATCTACTAAAATAAGTGCATAAAATTTACCTACAAGTGCAAGCCGGCAGCAATACTGAGAAAATAAACATTTGGTTTACACTATTCATTGAAAATTCAAGCAAGAAAGATGATAATTGCATGGTATGGAAACGAAAACATGATATCTTATTGCAGTTTATGCAGCTTATTTATCAGCCTCCAACTCGTTCTCCTACGGGTGCCCTTTGTTTGCAAATTCTACACTTCTAGTGAATATTGTAGTAGGCAAAGGATAGCAAATAATAGCAATTAATCATGCGATAGAGCAAAGAAAATAATAAACGGGGCAGATTTTCCAACACAATTCATAACTACTACATAACTAACTATGCACGGCACGGGGCTTCCACTTCCAATGTAATATGCAATCAAGCAATTTCATATTCAAATGAAATAATCAGTCCTCTTTCATTTGTGCAAAATGAGATCGTTGTAAAATGGATGGACTCAGACAAACGGGTTTGGATAACATTGAAGGTGTGGCAAAATCAAAAAGTCTGGCAGTAAAACATGTAATGTTTTAAGTGAAATTTTCCTTTTGAACTCATTTCCTAAGTGTCTGACTGTCTAGCGTGATATGAGATCATAAATCATCAATCATTCACAAATAAGCGTCACAAACGAGAGCATTTGTTCACACCAGCTTCATAATTGGGACATAAAAATTGCTCATAGACAGTATTCCTTTCTACAGCCAGCAGAAACAGAACAAAGTATAGAGGAGACACGACTAATAATTTTCTATTCTTTTTTCAATGAATCAAATACTGGACCTGCCAACTTGATGGATTAGTTAAACATTCAATCCAATACGAAATATATGTAATTCTTTCAAAATACCAAGACACAACACAAGGTGATTATAAACATGACATGAATACTACTTGCCGTTAGCAAGAGACATTCTGTAACAGGATCTCGTGCGCGTACAAAAGTGTAGATTTTAATATAATAGAATTCCCAAGAATTTTTCAGTCAATGACAGAACCGGTTTTCTTGGCCGGGCTTGACATTTTTTCAAGTTTGACGTTTGGCATCAAAGCATGATCATTCAATAATTCGGATGCCCACGCGCACATGTTTTACAGAAAGCGTGGCTGCTTAAGAAGTAAGAGAAATCACATATAATTTTTTGGATCTAAAACCTGACGAATTTGAGCGCTGATATTAATTAATTCAAGCCTCCCTGTGTCACTGTTGAAATATTAAATGGTCTAAAAGAACTCAAAGCAAAAGAACCAGAAGATGGGCCATCCTGCACTTAATTAAGAGAGGAAGTTAAGATTGAGTGGATGCGTCCCATGCTGTCATTTGCTGTCTACAATTAGAATAAGTGAAAGTAAAGCAGTCAGACGACTCTCAGTGTCGAACTTTGGCAATATGGACTTCCTTGTTGAAGAGTTTGCCTACCTACCTGTTAAGATAGCTCGATAAAATATTTGCTTTTAGTTTAGCCAGAATAAATTAGTACTTCTACTCTGCGGCGATAGGCAGGCTGAGAGTTTACTATATGAATTCCTATCAGCGAACGGGAAGCATGCGTAAGCATATATTTCCCGTACGCTTGAACAACTTTGTTGAATTGACTGTCGGATAACAACTTATTGTCTTCCTTTGAAGATGCGCTGTTTCCTGAGTATAATTTGTAGCTTACGGAACTTTATGAGCCGGACATATGCATGCATTTGGAGTAATAGTATACGCAAAATTTGTAATTGATAAAAAATAAAACTGAATGGAACACGGGTCTCAAACATCCAGTCAATTTACTCCAAAATCATCATAATTCCAAACATTTCAGAGATACGACCTTAACAATTAGTAAAGCTTGTATCTCCATAGCATAACTATTTTCACGAAAAAGAAACGAGAGAATTCATGCTTATAGCCTACTAATCTTTAATATATTAATCATCAAACCATCCTTCATAATTTGAACCCAGACCGGTTCGGGGTGTCTGACATTCAAGACTATCTTTTCGTTTGAACTGGAACCCGTCTCCCAATGACTTCAACTTTGACAATTGCAATTTGCAAGCATATGTAGGTCGACTATGCATGAAGAGATGTCACTGATGACAATGAAATTCGCCCAATGATCTAAATGAGTTGGAAGAATGATGGTATACTGTAATTTAAGATGAGTGAGATTAGCTATACTGGCAAACAAGTCAAACAATCAGCTACGAATGACCAACGCCTCAGATCGCTCATCCACTGGTGAATGGTTTTCAAACGAAAGTAAAAGGATACGACAAAGCGACAGTTCTCTTTGAATGTTGTGGGGTGCTCGTCTCATTTATAATTTAGTTAATAAAATAGTGAAGTGGTGGAAGTTTGTGCAGCGAAGGCGGTTGTTGTTTAATTTACTTTTCACTAGTAGCTCACTAATGTGACAATGAATTCTATCCTGGTAAGCGCTTTTGTCAAAAATAACCTGTCAATAATAAGGATTGGGATTTCTTAATACCTTAATCAATTTCAGTTCTCATTATAGTGAATATTCTAAAAAGAAAGGGAGTGACGTTTTTACAGTCGCTAAAAATTAGAAACAAAAGTTATACTTCAATTAAGGTCATGCAACGCAAATCTTTACAGTTTTGTTTGATTACTTCATTGACTTCTGTAGTTGTAATAGTGCACATTCATTATTTGAGTCAATTGTTTTCAAATCTATTATTTTGCACATTTATAACATGTGTAATGTGTGCAATTACACTTAAGACAAGCTACTTTAAGTGACAAACTACTTCATTGAGTTGTATTTAAGATAGACTCTGACTTACAGTTTCGATTTCTATGTGGAGAAAAATTGGAGTAAACCCTTCCATCTTCATGTCATGTGACAAACATTTCATAATATACTGAAAAATTAAATACTGTGCATTCTCGAGTCAAGACACTTAGATAGTATTTAATTGAGAGTAGGACAATTGGTAAACGAGTTCTTATTAATGTGTTAATAATCATTTCAGTTTACGGTAGCAGCGTTCCTCTTAGTACATTCAACCGGATGCACTGACCAGAACTTTTTCTACTTTCACCGAGCCAATCATCCATCTATTCTTAGTGCTGCGGATGATCATGCTTCAATAGCCCATCTCAACATTTTATCATCAGATCCAAGTTTTCAGCGCTTACAAGCTCAAGCAACAAATTATCAACCGTTTGAAATCCAACATCCCGGAGTACCTGGTACTGCTGCTACTCCAGCCACTGCTGAAGCCACTCAACCCGAACGGAATATGCTTCCAACCATATTTTCCGCAAATCATATACCGCCAACGAACTATTATTATAACACATATGCAGGCGGACCTTTGGGATTCCATCAACAACGATTAAACACTTTTGACAACGTGGCTCAGCCACCTCCCCTGAATACTCTTCAAAACCCACTCCCACTGGTGTTCCAGCCGACAATTCCTAAACACGTTGTGAATGTGCCTCCGGTACCTTTACCTCTTGAACAACTCCTTCACCGTTCGACAATATCAGGTTTTATTATACATTGAAACTTAAAGCTATTTGGTATAATTAAATTTCTGTCCAAACAAAAAACATATCCGATTTTCAAAGACAGTTTAGAGGATGGTGGAAGGGCACATACCAATAATACATTTGACAATCCAGTTTTAGTGATAAGTTGTGGTTTCTATATTTTACAGACGCCCAAGGATTCTTTGAAGTCAGGCAACCAGCAGTAACAGGTTACGCGTATTCCATAGGAAGCAATGATAAAATCGTCGCCACTTCCAGCTTTATATTAGGATCGGATAAACATGATCCTAGCTTCAGTCGTTTCAAGTTTCTCGGCCAAAGACCATTCGAGAATTCACACAACCCCTACTCCAGTCATTTTTTACACCAGAAAGCGGTACAGAATCCTTCCAATGCAATCGTAGAAACCCCGACTCCTGCAAATGAAGTCATCATAGCTCAAACAGAACAGACAACGACAGATATAATAGAATCTACGCCCACATCAAATGAGTTGAATGAACCAGAAAAACAAACGACTGTACATGCCCCTGACCTTGCAGATTCCACATCCACACCAACGACG
Organism: Orthonychiurus folsomi; assembly: GCA_036851895.1. Taxonomy (NCBI): domain Eukaryota; kingdom Metazoa; phylum Arthropoda; class Collembola; order Poduromorpha; family Onychiuridae; genus Orthonychiurus; species Orthonychiurus folsomi. The sequence continues at coordinate 14,623 of JAAXYW010000402.1, read as the reverse complement.
GATGAAGTGAAAGAATCAGAAACATCTACGCCTGAAATGGTACGTGAGGTAGTAAACTCCTCAACCACACCGAATGAGGTGGTTCAGCCAGAAAAGTCAATTGAGAATGTGGAATCCACACCAAACGAGGTGACTGAACCAAAAAACCAAGAAGTTGTAGATGAAAATGCTTCCAATAGCTTTAATGTTGAAGGTCTAGATGTGATCAAGGAACTTATTGCACATGTAAATGAAACAACCCAGCCAGAAGTTCAGGACAAATTATTGTCAAACGCAGTTGAAGAGGCTGTTCCAAATGACTCACTCCAAAACGGCGAAGCACAAAAAGAAGAAAAGCCTCTAGAAGAAATACGTCTCGACGTTTCTTCAGAAAAAATAACTCGTGCAGAGAATGAACCGATTGAAATGTTGGGAGAAAAAGCTTTAGAAATCTTACAAGCGGCGGTCGGAAGTATTGATGAAAAACATATGTCCGAAACGGAACTTGGGAGGACAGAGGAAGCGTTGCAAGAAGTCTTTATGAAAGCAATGGAAGATATGATTCTTGCGGGCATGAAAAAAAATATTTCAGCAGATCCCAATGAGAAGAAATTAGAGCCCGTTCCAGAGTCAGGCAGCGAATTAATGTTATCTGTCCCTGTTAACTCTGAAGACACACATATTCCTCAGGTCGGTGGTGAAAGTTCCAATGATATTAGCAATCCGCCCGAAGGAAATACACCTATTTTGAAAGGTGTAACAGAAGCCATTGAAAGTGTTTCCGAACAAGCTATTCCGGAGAAATGGGCTATTCTGACGGTCGTACCGGGCCAAGGTATTGGACCAAACTCTGGCCGAATTAGGGGAATTCCAAGCGTCGTTGAAAGTAATACAGGCGTACCCGTAAGTATTGCCAATCGTAACTTATTCGTGGCGCAGCGTACCATATTTTACAAATTAAATTTGCTTACAACTTCATTATCAGTTGATTTAAAATGTAAACGCTGTGTGTTACATTGCGTGTCAAATTCTACAGGTAGGTGGAATTGTAAAAGGCGTAATTGTCACAGAGCCATTTCCCTACTCGGATGGAATCAACCCTACAAATACGTCACCCTCAGGTTTGATAATTAACAAATGCATAGAATACACTTGAAGCAGGTTGAAGACAGGAAAATCAGCTGCAAAATTGATTTGACAATAATGAAGCTTTAATTAAAAAATAAATAAACTACAATATACAGATGAGACCGAAGCAGAGGCAACCACTGAAAAGTTAGTTGCAGTTGACGAGGCAGTTTCAAGCCAAACAGCAGAATTACAGGCAGATGGCAATCCCAAAGCAGAGCCCATCCAGTCAAATGTAGAGCTCTCAAACCAATCTATCAGAACTAGCACACACAGAACCTAAAGCAACTGAACCGAAGGAGGAAATTAAGATCACAGGTCTTCCAGAAGGACTGCAAGAAGACCAGCATCAGGCATCGCAAGGAACATTAAATACAGAAAGCCCGGGATCAATTCTGGAGGAACAAAATGGTAATCGCAAATTTATTGAATAATTTTACAATAGTCAAGAGATTTGTCGTGGGTGATGTGCAAATTCTAACATGACATCCCCATTTTACTCAGGTTATGATGTTGAGGAGAGGTCGTTATAATGTTAAATCGCCGAATTCTTTTCAAGAACAACTGTTTCAAGAAACATATAAGACGTCAGAAATGCCACCAGTACATTACAACACGGCATCAGCTCAGCCTCTACATGAAAACGACACAATTGCAACCACAATTCCAACAACTGAAACAGTCACAACCGAATTTGTTCCGGTCTCTACAGCTCCAACCCAACTCCCGAAAGCATCTCGGCCAACCTCCAACGGCAATGTCCACTCGAGATACGGAACCGTGGAATCCAGATATTTACACAAACCCGACTTTGCTGCTCTTAAATTATTGCACATCGAACGAATTAAGAAAGTCCAACAGAGCAGAAATTCGAGTAAACAAATTGTAAGACCAGACGAGAAATCTCAACGTCAACCGGTTGAAGCACCTGTGGCTGAAAATACTGAACCAACAAAAAGGCCTCGGGTTCGTGTGGTTATAAAAACGAAAACACGAAATCAAAGCCTGAAAAGTCAAGCGCAACAACTGAAACTTACATAATTTTTTTTTAAAAGCTGACTTTTTGAAATATATTTACCATGTAATAGGTGACAAGAGCCAGATTTTGAAATGATGTTTGAATTAAAAATTTACAATCCATGTTTTGTTTAAATTAAAAGAGGAAAAAACCTGCCTGCAGAGTAATCCAAATCCACCTGTTGTATTAAGCTCATTGAAGTTTTTTTCTGTTGATCTTAAAATGTAGCCTCAACTCTTTATGACAAACCGAACCGAGCAGCTACACTTTCATAAAGGAAATCATTAACGTATCAAACATTTAAGAACAGCCGCTGTTAAATCAAAATGTTTTTAACTTTAATTAATTTAACAATTGTCATATTTAAAGTTTCAAATTGAGCCTTTTCAAGTTGCACAACCAGTGATCAATACCGCCAACCAACTCTAGATATCCTGCCCGACATCAGCAACCCTTTGGCTTTTAGAACTCATGAAGGGTCAGCATAACATATTATTGTTTGAAGTAAACATAGGCCGAAACCCTGGCAAGCATGGCAAGCGCCGCGCCCCTTGGAGGTATCCGAAAAGCACATAGGGTTTTTTTTTAAATTCTGGGTTTTTTCGAATTTTTGAAAAATAATTTTGCTGAACTTCTAAAGAATTTCTGGTATACACATTGCTGAGCGCCCTTAAAATCCGGCCGTGCCTCTCCAAATCATAGGCCGAAACCCTGGCAAGCATGGCAAGCGCCGCGCCCCTTGGAGGTATCCGAAAAGCACATAGAGTATGTGTATGGTATGTGCCCAAGCAGGCACATCCCTTGGCAATATTCGGTAGAAATTCAAAATTTTGATGTTCTTCGGCGGAGAAATCTCAGATTTCTCCTGCGGAAAACACCAAAACTTGTGCGAGTCATAAGCCATAGAGCCAAAATTGTCGGAGTGTCAGGAGACACCCATTGAATTTGGCTCTATGCCATTCCACCTCTCTTCCCCTTNGAGTGTCAGGAGACACCCATTGAATTTGGCTCTATGCCATTCCACCTCTCTTCCCCTTCTAATCCCAGTGCCGATTTTAATCGGAATTCGGAAGGAGAAACAGGAAGAAAAGGAAGGAGAGAATTTTAGTATTTAATCTAAACATTTAAATTTGGTAACACATGAGAATTATTAAACGCTCTCCCGGCGAGCGCGGAGCGCGAGCCGGGTTACCCCTCCGCGCGCTCTCAAAACGCACCCCATGCTGAAAGCCAGGGTTTCGGAGTATGACATGAAGCATGCAATCAGAATTCAGCCAAATATGGAAAACGTGTTAATATGATTGTAATATTTTCATTTCAGAATACTTCGTGAACACGAGTCGATTTTGGCGGGCATAGCAATGAGCAATGTGGAAAGCTCACGAACAATAGCCCAAGTCTTATTTGAACTGAGCAAAGGTGGTTAATTGTATATTATTTGTGTGCTGTGAACGGCTCCTTTTTGTAAATACTAACAGAGTACAACAGAACGATGAAAAGATGCATCTCTAATTTTAGTTTTTTTTTATACATGTGAGCAAGACTTTGAACTTGGAGCAAATTTTGGGCGAATTATTTTGACTATGAGTGATTTGCAATGAATTTTGTATGCTTAATTTTATTCAGACAGTAATATGGCTTGACCAGCAACCAAATTCAATTTTAAACGATTCTCTCCTATTGAACTTTTCCGCTGCCGTTTAAAGCGTTAATTGCATAATGTTAATCTAGTGTTTTTTTTTACTTTAATTATTAATTGTAAATGAAGAGACGAATCGAGAGCGTATATTTTTATTGATCGCTTGATCGCATGTGAATATTTTTTACTTTTCTATTAGTCTTACACTCAGTAATACATAATCTTGTAGCATGGTAGGTCAAAGAGTTGTCTGGTTATAATTTGGTCTACTATATTCATTGTCATTATCCTTATTTGTGAAATATGTCGTCCAAATTTTGCTTAAGATCAAATCTTGACAAACCGTGCAAGGGGGCACTTGAGTGCTATGTTTTGTACTAGTAATTGGATTAGGATAAGATTATGCAGAGTTAATTAGAATTTGTATTAACCATGTTTAGATTTGTACAGAGACATGGAATAATAGATATATCAGGAAGAAGTACGTGATCTTAGTTTCCTCAAACTACGTTAATTTAAAGCTAGATATAAATACGTCGTAAGCTATGCAAGTGGCGAAGTGGCCATGCCTCTCAAACAAAGTCACTGACATGTATATGCTGGTAACATGAAAACAAAACTGTTATTGTCGCGTTCGTTCAGGTTTGTGTTCATATATTAGTTGTAGGAATTTTAATTATTTAATTATTGGAGCATAGTACTGTGTGCTGACTGGCAAGTTGTGCAATGTTGAATGATGTGAATTTGAGTTTGATCAAACAAACTGGTACTCCCTCCGCTTCTGAAAATTTTATGAAAAAGGAGGGCTGAGTCTGAAACCGTGGTCTAAAGTTAAATAAGTATTTGCCCATGCATAACTTGCATCGGTCTTTTGATGTATTACATTAAATCTTCAGAAGCTTCTACTATTAGTCGTTATTTCTGTCTATGGTTGAGATCGGTAGCAGCTCCAGAAGCAGAGCAGAAGCCAGGCAACAAATTATTTGGAAAGTTTATACAGGGTGTACACATTGAACTTGTTTGCCCATGGCTCGGAATCTAGAACTACAACCGATCTCATTCCTCCTCCATGCGGGAAGGAAACTTTATGTACACAAACCGAATGATCTGGGGTGTTAAAGTTACAAACAAGTGTTTTTGTACTGCAAAGGAAATGCTAATTTACCATATGTTTGATAGGAAACCATAACTAGGAGTACATGTATTAACATTTATACTCTCCCATTTCAGTGTTCGTTTTGCTCGGTTGACGGAACAATAACATAAGCGCAAGTTCAAATCTTTCGACAGGACTTGTTGGCATGAGTGACGGTATTTGGATGGTGCGATTTTCCTATTATAGTAAGTAGATAAATTGTTGAAAATTCACATTTGTTGGTTGAATCCCGCGTGATGGCTCAGGTCACATTGCTCTACTATTACTGAGATTGACATATTTACAATTATTCTCAAACTCAGTTATTAGATTGTTTTGAAGTATTGTTTTCAAATTCCAGTCAAGTGGTTACGTTTGGACTTGATGCCAACTCAAACTTTGATTTATCGGTCGGGATTTTACGGTTATCATTCCAGGCGTAGGTATAAATATTTTCATGGAGTCTAAAGATCAAAGCCAAAATGTTACATTAGTTTTATTCTGAGCACGACACTTTTTGCCCCAGCTACCTCATTTAATTTGCTCCACCGACCCTTTTCCCGTTAAATACTTGTTGAATTGTGTGCAGGTTTGACTGAAACTAAATGCATAGAAATCCTGTCCGATTCCTGTTATGTTGTTTTTGTTTTGTTGAGCCATCGACTGAGTCACTTACATTTTGTACTGAAATCCCACTTTCAAAGAATTGCAATTTTTTGCGATCCCATTTAGAAACAGCCAATTTTGTAAACGTATTATTTGCACTCTGCTATCAGATTTTTTATTGAGGTTTCGTTAAAATAATAATGGATCTGTAATTTTTTCACGACTATACACGATCTGCAAATATGCCGCTCTCGAAATTACAAATTACTTAAAGTTGAGTTTTTGCGGAAAGTAATTTAATTCGTTGACTCAATTTGTTTATCCCAATAACATATTTGTAAAGATGTTAACCTTGTATTATATAAATATACTTAGTATACGTTTATAAATTACGGTTTCACACGATTTAAGTCTGTTATGCACAGATTGGCCATAACTTATTGTAAATGTACATTGTACTTTTTAAACAAACTCCAAAGAAAGAAAGGAACAAATGACCAGAAGGATACATTTAAGCTCATCTGCAGAGCTGAGAACTTTTTAAAACGCCCATTCAACTTAACCACGCATGGTTTCTTTAGAAAAAAACCTATACAGCCAGGATTCTACACTACATTTTCTTCAACAACTCTCCGAATATTTATTTCAGATTTTGTGTAACTCTATTTATGTATAGAGACAAATACCAAATACAATGTAAAATGTAAGAGTTGGAGAGGAAATAAAAATAAACGGAATTATTCTACACTTCATAAAATCATTTGTTTGAGTTCAAATAATTGTTCAGCTATTAAATTTTCGATATACTAGTTAGCCTCGGATACCACTAGCTGGTATGCAGAGGATTGGGATTTCATTCTTTCCAGGTATTTTTATTTTTTATATATAACTTTATTATTTGGTTGTGGTTGGGTGGTGGTGTGGTGGAATGGGGATCTTTTGAATGGCACGTGGGTTTGAGCCATGCTTCCCAGGCCAGACCCTCCATTCCATTTCCACCATTCCCACGCCACGCACAATTTGGTTGGCGTTGCTGTGGCACTGACTTTGCTTCTTACCCGACGGAGGGAATCATGCCCGGGCCAACGCGGCGAAGGAAAATCCATCAAGGAATTACTACGGAAAAGAAGAAATACAGAACTAAAAGACGACGAAGGGACATTGATCAAATTGTTGAAGATTTGGATGCGAAAAGGGCCCGGATCACAACGGACGGTGGACGCGGGTCTGGGGACGAAGACATCCAAGCCGTTGCTGCCATAACTCCACATAAGGATTTAGCTGACCTACCCGGCTTAGGTCAACACTACTGCACCTACTGCGCGTAAGAGCTCTGTTTATTTATCCTTATTTTAAGGTGACTATAACCAGGACATAAGTGTGGTAATAATGTATCCGACGGGCGGCGGTTTCCATGTACTTGAGAAACATGATGACAAGATCTTTCTAAGGCTAAATTGTCCTGAAGTAAAGTTAGAAGGCCTTCGCCGAAAAAGGGCCCATCTCGTTTAGCAAAAATCCTGCCCCCTTAACCAAAAAACCTTTGATGAGGCATTTTTGTGTAAATTTTGCGCGCCTAAAGGCCTCATCATGGGTTTTACTAGAAGTGCCCTTTTTCGGAGGAGCCCTTCAGCTTCATCTACTACTTTTAGCTCAAGCACACGTGAATTTTACGCACAACTTTGATTTGGGGAGTTGAGAGAGTATTAAATGTGTTGTGCTTTAGTCTGTATTATCGGTTCTCCCAAAAAAAAGAATAGCTCTCCAGTTTGTTGTATCGAGGCGTTTATTTAATTGCGAAATTACTGGAGATATAGTTTTTTTCGCCCATTCCCAGCAGTAGCAATACAAATTGCAAAGCTAAATTCGCAATTGACATTTTCTCCGGTATTCTAACCCCACTAGTTCAGCTCGCTACGTTGCCAGGGTATATTATTTTATTACAAGTCTGTTTGTTACGCTCCTGGAATATCATATTATTTGTTGATTCATATTGAGTTTTTAAACTTGAGCTATTGTTGTTTTACCTGTACAGGAGACACTTCATTTCTGCTTTCGCAAAAGAAAAACACGAGGGAGGGAAAGTTCACAAAAAGCGAGTTAAGGAAACCCACGAAGTGCCGTACTCAATTGGTGAGTCAGAGAAAGCTGGTGGTCACGGAAGTTACATCGCTCCACCAAGAACTCGGCCAGAAATCTCTTTAGCAAAGGCTATGGAGATATAATCCTATGTCAAATGTTTACCTTAACTCTTTCCATTTTATAATCTCTATCCTTTATTCCTTTTTTACCTGTTCTGCCTAAACTCAATAATTAATCCTCGCCTATCCTCAAATTTTACTTCGTTAGGTTATCGTTTTCCACTTCATCTGTCAGAATGAATATTCCTTGGAAGAGTGCCTTAAATTTTGCTCGCAACTCTTTGATTGTGAAACAAATTCGACATGAAATGGTCGTTCAAAAGAAGGAGTTGCGTTCGAAGTTGTATGGTACCTGGGCACTGTCTGGGTTCAACATGTCTAATGCGGGTAAGCTCTCTGAAAAAGTTTTGAAAATATACTATTCTGGTCATGTTAACAAAATGATTTGAACTTTTTAGCTCGAATTCAACCGATACTGGACGTTGAGAAAATCATTGCCAACGAACAAATTTACATTGACGCTATTGAGAAGCGGCAATTAGCAGCAAAACCTAATGTGAAAGAAGCAGCGGAACTCTTTGCAGAAGCCAAAACTCTGAACGAGCAACGAAAAGAAGCAGAACAAAAAAGGAATGAAAATGTTACTAAAGTTCAAGAGGCTATGGTGAGCTTGAAGGCAAAGAAAATTACTAATGAGGAGGTTCGGGAGTTGCGCTTAAAGGGCAGAGAGTTGCGTGAGGAATACCGCCTCGCCAACAACAAATTTAACATCGTCAATGATAAGCTTGTGAACTTGGTTCTCTCTTTGCCAAACCTTTTGGATCCCCTGACTCCAATTAAAGAATCGGAAGTTTTGAGGAATACTAGTCCACCTGAAGGGGTCAAGTCATGGCAATTTCCCACAGATCCATTCTGGCGTGTAGCTCGACCAGGTTGTAAGTATACTTTGGAAACTATTGAATGATTCAACCCTTTGTTAGAACTTGCTTAAACATGACGATTTTATTTACCTACATTGCCTGAAGTCGTAATGATCTTAACAATTTATACTGATTGATAATGATAGCCAACTTTAGCTATTTAGAAGAAACAGCATTAGTTTTGGCTATGATTTAATTTCTCTTTTAAATATTTTTTGAGGTATTGGGCCTCAGGAGCAATTTGCATATGGAGGTGCGGCTTGGCTGGAGTTGGATTTGGCTGCCTCTTGTCAGATGTATTTGCTGAAACAAGGTTTTGTGGAGACTGGCAATGTGGACTTTGTTCGACGGATTCTTTTGGAAGGAGCATGCCTCGATCCAAATCAGTTTCTTCGGATTCGTGAGGTAACTAATTTAGCATTTTAGTAAACATTAGGATTACCTACAACAGTGTAAAGACTCCAGCCTAGCTAACAAACCACGTAACTTGAGTCCATATGATGCTTTATCCTACATTGGTTGACATACTATGAGAATAACCTTAATTTTCTGACGGACACAAATTAACTCCAAAGTTAGAATCATTTGTAGTTGGTTAATTCCGGAACTAACTCGTTTTTACTTCTCCATTCGCAGAACACGGTTCGGGATAGCATGGCTCATGCTACTTACTTGGTTGGTGGAGCGAGCTTCCCTGCATTTCTGGCTTTATTTGCTCAACAAGTTATTTATGGCCAGGAGTTTCTCCCAATCAAGTATTTTGTGATTGGGCGGACTTACGCCAAACCGCCCGAGAATGCTACCGGACCTAACAGAAATATTCAAAGTTCAGCTGTTCAAGTATTTATTGCTTGCAAGACTGAAGAGCAGGAAGAAGAGGAATTTATGAAACTGGCTTCAATTATGGAAACTTTCTACGCCCGAACGATTGGACTCTCTTTTCAATCTCGTCTGTTGTCGGCCCCCGAGCTTCGAACTTATGAAAAGAAAAAGATTTCATTTGTATTGGAAGGCGAAGAAAAGGCAGTTGGTGATCTGACTACAGTTGGCGACTACGTGAGTAAGAGGCTCCTGTGTTGTTATGCAGATGAACACCGCGTTCCAAAATTTCTTCATATGATTACTGGGCAATTCTTCGATTTGTCTGGCTTCCTTCGCCCAGACACCCCTGATACCTCACCCACACCCAATCTTCCTATTGCGGTGGCTGAAAAGACTGAAGACGTTGCTGACGATAAGGTCAAACCGAAACCTTCAACTGGATGGAAGATTTCATCGCCACAATCGGGTTCTAATCCAGAAACGCCGCCAATCACCAGTGCTCCTTCGCACGAAACTGATAAATCCAATTGATTTTTACAATACTTTATATTTTCCAAATCACTGCCCTTTCCAATTCAAGAATCATTCATGTAATGTAAGATTCTAAATTCTTTCAATTTCCAGTCACCTGAAACTCAAAAAGTGTGCTCGTCGTCGTCGTTCTGAAAATTCTTACCACCCTTTAAATGAATGTGGGATAACATAGTCAGAACAGCTTAAAAATAAAGAATGTAGAAATGAATCTGTGAGATATATATGACAGAGTTTAATTGAGAGCAAACTGTGCGGACAATAAAACAAAAGCGTATATTTTAAAGCTTATTTTGTTGTTATTTTGATTTTGATTAGCAGAAGACATGTTTTAAAGTCGGTTACATGTCAGTCAATTGATTAGGCATTGATTTGACGTATCACCTGAAACTCAGCTGCTAACATAATTCTATTATCTTCATAAGAGCAGTTTGGTATTGGTTGATTTGATCAGCATCATAATTTCCTGTGTCGTAGGTCACAGAAATTCTCATTAAGAACTGTTCCATTACTCAATGTTAGTATTTAGCCCAGGTGCCGCGCCGGAATACATTTGAAAACCATAAGGAAGCATTGCATGGTAATTTGCGATAAACTTGCACGAGAATAGATTGTACATTTTTGGCATGTACGTAACGTAGTGATCTAGTCAATGCCAGATTATCCGTCCATTATTTGGGATGGTGTGCCCCGAATAACAGTGTTTGGCAGCCTTTGGAATTCATAGCAGACTTTATGTACTTTAATTTTGTTTCGCGCGCGTAAATTAATTGTATTGTTGCACAATATTCTAGAAAAGGTCATCTCAAATGGCATCCATACTGGAAAAGGTGAGGTAGTGGTAATTAATGTGTTTTGTGTTACTCATGCATGGATAATACAAAAATGTAGAACAGTTGGGTACTACAAAGTTTTCTCCTTTTCCTTATACCCTTATTCATGGAAAGCTATGTTATTGTGCATTAAGTTTAACTGAGGTCTCGTTGGTTTTAAAGATTATAAGCGAATGTCCGAGTCCTGGATCCATCAGAATTAAGAATATGAAAGATACTGAGAAAATAATTCAGGCTTTAGTGAACAACGGGCACGAAAGATTACAGGTATGTCTGCTAAATTATTGATTTCCAAGGATAAATAGTGAATTTGATTATACCACTTTTGGTAAATTTTGTCATTTCAGGTAATTACTGATTTTGACATGACGCTGAGCCGCTATCATGAAGGAGGAGTTAGGTGTCATTCGAGCTATGGTATGTAAATTTAAATTTGTGGAATGTATCTAAATGTGACATGAATAATGCCCGGTTAAATGCTGGAATTTGCACAATATACTGGATAAACAGGTGTGTTGGACTACAGTCCCTTAATGCCGGATGCATTCAGAAAGACAACTCAAAGTATAACAGCAAAGTATTACCCTATTGAAATTGATCACGAATTGACTATCGAGGAGAAAATTCCGCACATGGCCGACTGGTACAGGCAATCTCATTCAGCTATTGCATCGCACGCTTTTCAAAAATCTTTAGTCAAGGAAATGGTTGCTCAGTCACGAGTAATGTTAAGGTGCGTTTTGTTTTGCAAATTTTGTTTTCCATTTGCTCAAGTTAAGCTTTTCTACAGCAAAACCTTTTGCAAAGCGTTTATGTTTTATTAGAAAGCATAAATACATCAGCTGCCAACACCTCGTCTCGCCGTACCAAACCAAAAGACATGGCTTTTTTAATTTGTTTTCAGAGATAATGCAGTGGATACATTGAAAGCGTTACAAGATGCTGATGTTCCGGTTTTAATTTTATCTGCGGGCCTGGGGAATGTGTTGGAAGAGGTTCTTCTCAAATATGGAGTATTCTACCCAAATATTAAAATCATATCCAACTTTATGATATTTGATGAGGAGGGGAAAGTCGTTGGATTTGAAGAGCCAGTACTTCACATGTATAATAAGAATATATCTGCCATTACGGACGTCAACTATTTTGAGAAAATGGCTCACAGAAAAAATGTCATCCTCCTGGGAGACTCACTGGGAGATGTACACATGAGTACTGGCGTCCCGAATATTGAGGTTCAATTACGAATAGGATTCTTGAACATTAAGGTACCAGTGGTATTCCAATTGTTCATTACAATTCATTTCTCTACTTTAATTACCGGTCTTCTCTTGTTTTTAGATTGAGGAATGCATGCAAGCGTATATGGATAATTTTGATATTGTCATCGTTGACGATCAGTCCATGAAATTTTTTAACCTCCTCCTCGGCTCCCTTCTTCCAACAACATAACCACAAAGAAGATTTTTGTGCTTCCGACCCTGGTGGTTTCCCAGATTAATATTGCCAGTGACGAGTTGCGAGCATAACAATTTAAATTCATATAATAAATGCACACGATTTTTCACACGAACACTGTCAATATTTTTTGCTAAATAATTTGCATATAGACCTTTTAATTTTATAATTCAATATGATACTTATACACGCATAAAAATATCAGTTCTTAGAGTACGAGTACTTTTGTGAGTAAGTTAAATAATGCGGCGAACAAAAGACAGAGAGTCGACATCAGAAGGCTGGATGATGAATTGCGGACTTCCTCCAGTTTAATATCAGGAATCACTTTAGGTCCTGGGCCGGTCCAGAGCGAAAAAGGAAGATCTACAAAAGTTCTTGATTTTCCAATCAAGCTTACTAATCTCCGCAATTTAATTAAATCGACTGGGTCATCATCCGCTGACCATAAAGTTATTGAAGTGTCGTGGTCGGTAATATAATTTATTAGGTGTAGAATTGTCTCTTCTGATCTCGCAGCCATTCCAGCCCGTACTGGAAATGTGATTGGGTTTTCCCAACTTGTATGACTTTTGAGGGACTTGTCAAATTTGTCAATCATATCGAGCATGTCTACCACGTTTTCTTTGCTGTACACCCCATTCGTTATTGTCCTCTGTTTGTAGTCCAGTGGATCTGCAATGCGGCATAAAGAAATGAAGAAACTGTTAATTTATGACGCACGGATGCTACTGGAACAGATATTTGATTAAAATAATTATCTTTCATTTAGATACTTCAAGCTAATGCGACAAGTATGAATTCAATTGTGAAGGCATGCCATTTTACAGTACTATCAATCACAACCATGCATTTCGTGGATTTCTTGATCAACGCAAATATTTTAAGAACAATTACTTCTCCAGGATATGAAAGCACTCATACTCACGTGCAATATTCACATGACATTAAAGCGATTAAGAATATTAGGCAAAACCTCTATATCGCATCTGTTCGATCTATATAAATATCTTGAATTTTGAATAGAATTGACAGAAATTCTTGAAATCATTTGGCAGAAACCTCATTAAAAATTAAGTTGGCTTACTGGCATTTCATTTTTATACCCGTAGGAGGAATTGACTATTCGAGAATAGATTTAAAGAACTTGCATGAGGATAGATAATAATTATTCAACACACCAGCCTTAATGTCATCTCTTCCGTAGCGCGTAACCCATCCAAGTGACAGTGTAGCGCTCGGTAAATGCTTGTGCACTAGTTCCAGAAACAAGTCTGCATTCACGGGTAATTTGGTAGAATTCACAGGACCTTGTAAGACATCAGCGTTAACCCAAACGGGGAACGACAGATTTCCTGCCTTATCCAATGGTTCCAAAATGGCAAGGCCTAATTCGGCTGCCCTGATTTGTTTGAAATCCAGTTTAATTCCAACACCAACTCGATCTATTTTACTCCTGTTGCTGTTCTCATCAATTACTATTTGCAAGAAGTCTTGCATAGATAAATTGGAAGTCATCGCAGGCGGGTGTGCCATTATTGGAATTTGTTTTGCTGACCCGTGTTTTGTTCCTATCATTACATCAGCTTCGATCATAATGACTTCATCTGTACCACAATTTAGAATACAATTATAATTCCCTAGCAATAACATAATGGCAATAACATTAACTTATTACGCTCGCTCTTACCATCATTTAGCGCGTCGATCAGCATTTCTCTCGAATTTGTTGCATGAGCCCATTTGACACCTGTCACGTCATCATCAAATTGTTCAAAGTACAACTCAAAATTTGTCACCGCTTTGCCCAATTGAGACACCGTGACTAGAATAACAAGGGTCTTCAAAACTGCGAAAATAAAAAGTCATGCAAAATCGCTTCAGGTGCAGTCAGCCTCATGTTTGCAAATTAGGAAAGCTGAGAATCTCATGCCTGCGGAATGAGGTTCTTTGGGCTTTGCATAGCATTCACTGAATTAGTAATCCCAATTTTCAAGTTATCTCGAATATTGCATATGTCTTCCATTGCTTTTTACTATCGGAAATTGCCATAAGCACCTCAAAATACAACACACGACTTACGACCCCAAAGCGCAGAACCGTGTGAACATGGTTTCGTCATTTCAATATTTCAGCAATAATAAACTCCACCGGAGCAAACGCCTTTACCTGTTTAAAAAAATTAACATTTAGAACCACACTCGCGCTCGCGCTGGGCTGTGAATCTGTGAATGCGAGTAGACACAATTGAAGAAACATTAAAATCATTCTAACTTTTAAAAGTTTAGTATGTACTGGTAGTGAAGGAATGTAGAAGATACCTACCGTATATTACCGAGTAGAAGCCTCTACCTGAATATAAGCCCCCTCTGGGACCTTTTCGAACAATAGAAGCCTCTCCCGAATAGAAGCC